>WUAR02586799.1:0-11661 GCA_015164055.2 Chrysaora achlyos | reverse complement strand
TTATGCTAACATATATATTTTTGTGAGTTTATTAAAAGTTATTAGACCCCATCGTGGGTGATTGATATAAAAAAAAATAAAAAAAAGTGACTTACTCCTTATCGTCCAGACCTGAAGTCAAGGGAACTCGGTCGTCCTGATTGGTTGTGCCAGATAGAAGACTACTGGTTGTATTCGATGACGTCAATACTGACGTCTTTTTGTTTACAACGTTGAGCGGAATGTCGAGAAAGTTATTGGTGACCACGTGGTGATGCAGATATTCATCGTCGTCCTCGAAGGCCACGTGTAGGTCATGGGGGTCTTTCTTCTCTGGATTTCTGTACGTTATTTCCAGGGTTATTTCGGGCTGAATGAAAACCATAAAACAACTGAGCGTCACTCGCATAACAAGATGCAGGCAATGCAACAATTTAATAAATACGAAAGAAATAAAATCTATCAAAGGGCTATTGGTAGAGATTTGAAAATGGGGGATGTAAGCTTTAAATTTGCGAAAATATAGGCGTTGCCTTTTGGATGTGGCATGTCAATTTAGAAAAGTTTGTTTTTTTTGTTCTTGACTGACCTTAGAAAGTTTTTCAATATAATAAACGTTTTATTATTGCTCTTTTAACTAATCTGGCCGCACCGCCATTTTAACGCATTTCAATTTGTTTCTATCATATGATTACTGCCGATCAGGCGCTGACTAGCCCACCGGGCTACCGGGCGATAGCCTGTTGGGCCCCCCGAAGGGGTGCCCCAATTAGGAAACAGATATAAAGTACTAAAGCTAATAAAATTTGTTTCATTACTAATGAGAAAGCCTGGCAACTCCGCCACTCCTAAATCCTTCCAACAGGGCCTTTTGATCTATCATCCCAATGAGGAATAAAGTACCCTGAAATCATTTTGATTTGATTCCGATCATGCAGGCTATATACCATATCAAAGTATGTATTTTCTGTTAAAGTTTGTATCTAGTAAATGATGTGTTCTCTTGTCTTTACTTTACTTTGCCAGATTTGATGCACCCACCTCTTATAATAGAAATGTGACCCCTGAAGAGAAGGAACACGATTGACCTTGGTGAAAAGGGGGGCCCTGAAATAGATCCCCCGGCCCTTTTTGAGAGCTAATCCGGAAGGTACTCAAACTCAAACTCAAAACGTTTTTTCAGCATCGATTTAATTACAGGTTATGTCATTTCAGTCGTTTACAATAGGAAAAAAACATCGCCAACTGGTTAGAGAGATGCCCAAGGGGGGCAAATTTTAGCACTTTGAAAAAGATTGCAGATTCGCAATTTCAGCAGAAAATGCCAGATTAGATACACGTGCATTTCTGATCAGACCCAGCTAAGATTACTTGGTTACAATAGACCCCTTCCACCAACACCGAAAACGACACATCCACTAGTTGATAAAAAGATGCAAATTAAAAAAATGAAAAACAACATAAGGCATTAATAAATCAGCTGATGAAGACATGGAAAAAACTTAAAACAGAGCTATTAAAGCCATGCCCCCAATTTCGACGTGCATTGACGAAATATATTTTACAATATCAGTAAAGTTTGATTATTGACAGCAAGAATCGGCAAACAGTATAATCGAAAAATCATTGAATCATTGAAGCATAAAAGTAACGAATAAATAAAGATAAAGAAAAAATAAGAATAAAATAGAATGAAAAAGTGTTAACAGATAAAAAATACAAATTATTTAACCTAATAAACATGATTTATACAGAAAGCCCTGCGTTAATATGACGCGAATAAAATGCAGATGAATACAGTCAAAACCCGCATAAAATAGCTTTTATTTTCAAGCCAAGCTTAGCAAAGGGTGTCGTAATACATGATATCGGCTTCTTCGGCATCTTATTTTGCAAAAATCAAAACTATTAGTTATGCTGTTATTTCAATCATAAATGTTAATCATAATCATAACTATTAAAAATAGATCTTTAAAAATAGCAACATTTCTGTCATAATGCTGATTGATTCTAGGAAAAATTGAAGTAAAAACCTTATGACAAAGAGCCAGTTTTTGAGGACAAACCTGGTACACAACAAGGAAAAATGTTCCAGAAATTCGATCATAACTTGGTTCCTTTCTAACATAAAATTCGCATGTTTTTTTGTAGCAAATGATTTGTCTCATGCAACCATTGAAGTTGCTTTATGTAAGTTTGAATTAGTATATATCACTGTTGTTAGTACTAACATTACATGAATTATACAATATGAAACAAAACAACAAGATCAACTAACTTAGGCCCTCTTTCCTAAATTGAACATGAAACGAAATTAACAACAGATTCGTACTGTAACACCTAGAGGCATAGCATTTTTGTATCAGTGTGAAAAAAAACAATTATCAATAAAAGTTAATAGGCATTGATTTATGTACACAAATATAAGGACAAAAGTAGGAAGTTGGTACCTTTCGAGAATTTCTGCAAGATCATAGTTTCATAAATCTTCTTAGTTGAGTCTCTTCTTTCCGCTCAAACGTTGATATGTGAGATCAGTATGAAAATCCGCTTGTGTCGAGTTTGTTTTTATAGTGACTTCTCAGCACATCAATATTTCTCAAGAATAAATCGTGTTAAATCACCATGCGTATCACGTAATACTTGCGTTACAGGTTAGCTATGGTCATACGAATGGAATTTGGAATTTGACAATGGAGAAAGTAGTTTCGTTTTCGAGTTGCAATATCAACAATTGTTAATATTGACAGTCCCGATCCACATGTTTCGTTTAGGGTCACTGTTGAGTTTTTATTGTTACTTGATCGACGGCGTACAGTAAAACCGAAGCTAAAAATCAACAAATTTTAATTTTCTCGAGCGTTAATTTTTATCGTGCTAAGCTACTATTTAAAATAAAACCAAAACCATTAAATTAAATAGCTAATACTAGTCGCCTAATCATATTGTACACCTCAATTTCTTGGAAAAGGAAGTTACTATTCGGAAGAACTGAAATATAAGGAGATCGAAAATCTACTTACAATTATAATGTTAAAGCGGCCTAAGTTATTAAATCAGAAAAACCTGGTCTCTATACAGACGCAAGGATTGCCAGTCGCCAGTGACGCAAGGATCGCTGAAATTTGCGACCTGCGATTCTTACGATTCTTGCAATGCAACGGTTCCCATTAAGACGCAAGGATCGCAAGTGGCAAACTTCGGCCATACCTGCGTTTTGTTGCAGGAATCGCAAGAATCGTAAGGATTGGTCGCAAATTTCAGCGATCCTTGCGTCACTGGCGATCCTTGCGTCTATATGGAAACCAGGCTAAGCACAGCGGTTAAAACCCTCTGAAAATCAAGTTCTCAAAGTTGGAAATCCCGAATGAAACTATTGCGAGGGGAATATCTCTATGATGCAAGTAGCAACAATATTTTAGTAACAACTGCGAGATTTGTTTCTGTGGAAGCAATTATCTTTATTGTAATTTTTTCAGACGGTCTCACAGCCTGGATTTGCTTATTTCGCTATCATTTCGCCAATCAGAACGCGCGTTTTAGGATTACTGCTCTCTGATTGGCACGGCTAAGAGTTGTTGCGTTCAAAATCATCTCCAACGTTTTGATATGCACTATAACAGGTCGTTGTTTGAGTGACCAACAACAATTCAAGTTAACAGAGACGTCTGATTTCAGTCTTAAATAGTACTTGAGAGAAACACGCATGGCAAAAGTTAATAACAGAGATTAAACTTTTTAAAAACAGACTATAAATGCTTAAAAAGTAATAAACTTAACGCATCGGTCATCAGTGGCGTAGATAGAAAAAATTTATAGAGGGGGGGGGGGCCGAGAAATGTAGATTCTCCGACAAATATTTAATAACCACTTTCGTTGTTTCATGATTTTGACAAAACATAGGGACATTTGAACTGAATTAAAACATAAGATAAACTCATGTCATTTATTCAAAGTCAAGTGTCTTAGATCAAACTACTTCAAGATTTTTCGGGTCTTCTCCATTAAAAATGGCATTTGTACACCAATCGAATAGATTTTAGCTACAGTTTCACTATTTATCGAAATGAACGCAATGTTCGAAAGTCAATCCTCGGACGTTGTAGCTACTTCTAAAGTACGTTTTTACTCGTTTCAAGCAGCTCATTTCATCATGTGCTGATGATACTGGAAGAACAAGCGCCAATCGCAACAACGTAGCTCTATTCTCAAAAGACAACCGCGTTATTTGTACAAATAAAACATGCAAAAATGCAGTGGCGTGTGGTACTTACGGATACGATAAAGTTTAGACAAAGAAAAAATTCCAGTATCGTGAATAAGAAAATATTGACGTTTCGGGCCTAGCCTTTTCAAAGTGCGTTATTTTAACGACAAGATTAGACATTTTCAGACAAAATGGCTATTTAGCTCCACAGGAGGGTTTTCGCCCCATTGACCCCTCTATCTACGCCACTGTCGCACATCTTCCACAGTAGTGAGATATTTAGTAGTAGTTGCATTGTGTAAAACTCAGAACAGAGGTTTTCATATAGTTGTCCACTGTGGTCCTATTATGCCCAGAGTGCGGAACCTAGCAATAAAATAGTCACAAGGCAAAACGTCGAAGTGTAGAGAATCATAAAAAAGCGATTGAGCACATGCGCGATCTTATTCCATTCCTCCGTTCTTCCGTCGAGGACCGCCCGGAGGCGCACGCTGTTTCGGATGACGCTGTTAGACCGCCTCTCTTCTTTCGTCATCGCTATCTTCTTTTTGTCTGCGGGAAAGGAGAGCAATAATGATAATAATAATATATCCAGGGACATACGAAGCATCTAAAGCTTTGGTGCAAGACACTTTAAAGGAACTTATTCACTACTTTAATATGCGTTGGATTTAAGTAAATAATGTGATACGCAGCAGAAAATACTATGAGATTCCAATGGTTGATTTATTTCACTTTCAGAACATAACAAAACGAGTATAAAACACAATTGTAGTGTTGTCTGAATGTCTACTTAAACTCGATGTTATAGAGAAAAGATTTTACTAAAACGGACACTTTGTTAACAAAAAGGGCCCTTTTTCGTTTATTGCAAAATCAAAACCTGTGAAAATTGTTTACAAATCACTGCACAATTAGTTTCTGTTCATATGCAAGGCTTCTTCAGAAGTGTATCTGGTAAATATGTCAGAGACTTACGCAATTCAAAATTAGATTTGAGCCTTCTACTGTTGAAAATATCTCTAGTTCAAAAGAGCTTTTCTTTAAAGGGAGCTTAGCTGTGGAACAAACTAGGATTTGAAACCAAAACAACAAGTAGATTCTCCGCTTTAAGAAACTATGTTTTGAATTTACGTTTGTTTACTTTATTTAGGAAATACCATTGCAACTAATTTAGAATTTCATTTTGTTTAATTTACAGGGCAAGCTGCAAAGCAATGTTTATATATATATTGATGCTTTAACCCTGTCGTATAAAGAATTAACAATGAAAAGAAATATAGTGAAATGAAAGTTATTAAAACACACCTTTATAAACTGCTGGAAGAGGTGGCGTAGGGCAGTCTTCCTCCTCTTTCAAATTGCAATCATCCTCGTTTTCGGGTTCTTCGTTCTCCTTCATGAAAACCAGCCTCGCAATGTAATTCAAGACGAGAACCTAAGCAAAAAAAACCGGAAAAGTCAATTGAGAAATAAGTAAAGAAAATCCAATATACCTTTAACGACTGCGTAAGAAATGCGCAGCAAAATGGGCTGTATATGCACCAGGCATTTATTTGAGGTGAATTTTCATCACTGCAGAAAACAGGGTAAGTTGCAAAAGGGGGCGGCAATAGGCCTGGCTAGATGTCTTGCGTTGATGACTTCAACTATATATAATTTTTGTTTCTGCCTTTAAGTGGCCATTTCCCACAAAGCATGTAGCTACGAAAGCGATTTCAAATTCAAAAACATTATCGATTATGCTCATGACTAACTATATATCATTATGATTATTAAATTTGGTTTTAGTCGAGCTCCACTTCTATGGCTTTTAACCTATATATGAATACAGCTTATAAACCATTAACCAATTTGATTCTCGATAATAATTTGTGTTCATTTGTCTTTATTCTGAAAACATCTAAAACAGACGATGCACATTTTCAATTCATCACTGCACAAACTGGTCATTGCTCCAAATCGCTCCTTAAATTAATCCTTGACATGCACCCGTTATGCAAACCTTAGACAAAGAGTAGGAAATTAAATAGATGAACAACATGTGGAATTGAGGACCATGTCAAATTGCAGTCTCATCTCATGAAAAGGACACGTAGAAGAGAAATCAGAGACGTGAACAACCCACTGGCAGTGACCACCCAACTGCAAGCATAGAAGCCGGTGTGGCGCAAAAGTCCCTAAATGGTTTCTGAGTGAATGACAATTAATAAACGATGGCAAGAGTGGCCAAGTGGTGAGCGAGTCGGACTTGAAATCAATAGGTTGTGTGTTCGATTCCCGTTCAGGTCAAACGTTATGGAAGAGTGAGGAGAGTCGCCAGCTCTCTGTAATTCCAGGCAAAAGGCAAAAGGAATCACGAGGTGTGCTCACATCGAGATGAAGAACTTGGGTCGCACTGCCTTGTGGTATTCAGTGGCCCCCCGTGCTAGGCACAGGAACCCATACATCAGGGCTTGAAAACGTCCGACAGCGCCGGCAGTGGCGCTGCCAGGAAATTTTTGACGAATTTACTCGCAGGAAATTGGTCATTATTTTGCAGGAAATTATTAGGGTATTCTCAGAAATTCTAAAATAAAGATTATTCTCCTGTTTTGAAATTTCCATGATTCCTTCTGTCCGAATGACGTCTTAATATTACTTTGACTATTCAAATACCCATACACCTCCTAACTACCTAATACAATAATCGCATGGATAATCTTTCATATGAAACATCTTACATATGTATTGCTACTTGCAGGAAATTTCGGCTAGGTTCACAGGAAATTTTGACTTTCAATTTCTGCTGCCAGGAAGAAAAACCTTTTTTCTAGCCCTGCCATACATAGCGAAGATAGCAAGCAATTTTCATCCGTTATCACATTAACCCGGGACAGTGGAAACGAGAACGAAGAAGCAACATTTAAAATGACTGATTAATTACCCTGATCCAGTTTGGGGCATCTCCTTCCAGTGGATTGCTAAAGTGGCATTTCAATACAATACACGTCATGAAATAGGCGATGGCAGACAAGACTGTCGTTGCTGAGTAGTATTTGGCGGCAACAGGGATTGTTTCTGCAATAGCTGGTAGATTCTCCGCCATTAACAAGAAGAAAAAGCTCAGTGCGATAAGGAGTGTGAGACCTAAAAACAGAAAAAAATATTGACAGGATTCGAGATTCATGATTCAATATTTCAAGCTTTAGAACCCAATACTCAGGATTTAGGATTGATGATTCAGAATTCAAGACTCAGAGTCCAGGATTCAAAATTCAGGATTTAAATTTCATTACTCAGGATTAAAGATTCAGAGTGCAGGATTCAAGATTCAGAGTGCAGGATTTAAAATTCCGGATTTAGGATTCATGATTCAGTCAATCCAAAGATCTCAGTCAATCCAAACATAACAAATGCAACTGCAAATAAAAATTGTCTGTATAAACACAAGCTAAACAAAAAGAAACTATAAAGAGGTTTAGATCCAAAACGAGTCTAGGACGAGTAGAATATTGGAGGAGGCTGTCACTTCGAGGGCGCATTGCCAGAGCTTTGTGTATGCCTAAAAGTTTTGTGCATATCTTGCCTTAATTCAAGGCACCGCAAGTAGTAATACAACACTCCAACTAGCGTCCTCGTTTTTGAAATATTCATCTGTACACTATAAAGCCTCATTTTGCTAAATTTCTGCTTCGCGGTAAATCCGGCATAAAACAGTACCGTAATCAGCCGTTACACTATGCCGTATTCAAGCGAAGTCGGTTAGCTTTCGGTATTTATTTCGTGCCGTATTAATGTCAAACTGTGCCGGCATAGTGTAGACGCTAGGCCAAAACGGCACAGTTTCGTACCGGAGGTCTTAGACACGTACCTACAGTCATCCTTTCATTCATGTTCACTGGCAGAACAAATACAATGATAGTCATTAAGCCGATCATTGCACATGGTATGATGTAGTACATGGAATGGTACAGTGATAGGCGAGAAAGTTCCAGTGATATCTCGACACTATCCCAGCTATTCTTATCTCCAACATAGTCGTTCAGCTTCATAGTCGCTGACTTCAAGGCCCACTCACCATTAGTCGTAAAATGACTCAGGTCAATTTTTTCACTCTATAAAATAATTCGCAGCGAAATTAATAAATAACATGTAAAAGATATAAGAATAAAAAACCACTATATCAAGCGACGTTTGTTGGACCCAAAGGATGCTTGCAGCGAAGAACGCTACAATCATGGACAAAATCAGTTGAGACATTACAAAAAAATTGATACCTATTTACATTTTATCAGATAATCTGCCCCCCTCCCCCCAAATCAATGTTGGTTTGGTATTTTTTCAATCTCAAATCGATCATCTACCAAACCAACATTGGATCAGGGGGGAGGGGGGCATATCTTGCTTAGTGCTTGCGTTAAGTTTATTTTTTCAAATTCAACATTTTGTCTTAAGAATTTTGTCCATAATTGTAGTAAAATGAAAGACAGAAACACCGCAACAAAAACAACAGCAATATGTTTAAAATTTATTAAATTCCAAACAATTTGCTGGAATTAATAGCCAGCTTCCAGCTTCATTGAACTTATAGCACTTACTAATGCCTGAAAAGGAAGCCAAAGTATTGGTAGATACAATTATCTATTTATTTTCCCAATATTTTTCAAAAAAATTAGGCATTTTATCACTCGATTTTGGATATTCACAAAAAAATACCCAACTGTTGATTTTAGGCGCATACATCTTGTATATGAGCTAAGATGTAAGAATGCCATATTGATAATCTCTACAGTAGTCACAACAAATGCGATTATGATAAATGGACAGCCAACATACCTTTAGATAAAGTCTGAGCTGCGAAGATGGGTAGATCCAACTTCCAAGCCTAATGTTACACTTCTGCATGTCAAAAGGATACCTCTCTATTGCCAGATTGCAGCTTGTTTTGAATACGGCTGGAAAGTCCTGGGTGACTTTTCCGTCGTAGTTAACCACGGCATTGATCCTTTTGCGACCTCTCCCAAAACGATCGTCGGCGCTAGGTATAAAGCACTTTTTCAAGACACTGACAACAGCAATATAAAAACCGAAAAAAACAATAACTCATGTTGTTATTATGCCTGCACAGTGTAAGCACAGTGTAAGCAGGAGACCAATCATGTATTATTTAATACCCAATCGTTCCATACAGGCATCGGCCAACGCTGATATGTTCTTAAATTGGACCTATCTCTTTTTGGAGTGTGCGTTTACGGAAAGGAGTAAGAATGACGTTTACAAAACTTCAATATCTTTTATCGTTTTTGAGTTATGGCCATGTGAAGGAAGTAATCGATGGCGTCATAGCAGGGACTTGTCTAAAGGCATAGATCATGGTATAAGTGATAATTGTACCATATCTTCAGAATCGAACCACGGATTAGCTTTAAGTGTGGTTTATGGGTGCTTCTGACCATTGATGTAATATTTGTACTTTTACATTTCTACGCTAGTGCCAGGCTTTTTTCCAGGCCTTTATTTTGTTCTATTTATTGTTCTGTAACTTTAGCCAGGTCCCTGATATGATGTCATACATTTCTTCCTTCACATGGCGATAACTAAAAAACGACAAAATATATTAAAGTTGTAAACGACATCCTTACTTACTATCAGAGCTCTTCCCATAAATGCGAGCTCCCAGTTAAAAAAAACAAACAATTCAAACAAAAAACAATCAAACAAGAAACAAACAAACACACAATCAAACAAAAAACAAATATACAATCAATCAAACAAATAAACATACAATCAATCAATCAAACAAACAAATAAACATACAATCAATCGAACAAACAAACAAACCAGCAATCAATCAAACAAACAAAGAAACAAAGAAACAAACAAACAAACAATTCGCAAAAAATTCAAAGTTATGCACTTTTAAAGAAAAGCTTTATAGAAAGTAAATATCCTTGGGGGTTTTTCCTTTATTGATGAAAGGTTCTTTTAACTTACTCAGAGTCCTTAGCAGAAGAGGTTCTATATAGCAATCTAATGTTCCAGACAAGCACTTAAAGTTGCAGAAGTTTGAAGGCAAAGGTGTGGCAGCATTAAAGTCGAAGCAGAGTGGGGGTTTGGCCCCAATTTAAGAAGACAAAAGATGCTTAACATGGGATAATCAGTGTTAACACTTTAACCTAAACTTGTCTGTCTCAAACCACGAAACCTGAGAAACAAAGGCAAATTTTGTATTTGACCCAATTGTGGCTATGTTTACATTTTGACATGAGCCAATCAAGCTACATGGGTTTTAACACGTGGTCGAAATACCGTACGTTGATTGGCTATTCAAAAATATCAACAAAAGAATTGGTGAATGGAATACAAATTTTGCCAACGGTTTGACATGTTCGTAACTGCTTACTTGTTATATACAAACAGATCAGGAGTCCAAATCAACTTTGGTGACATACTAGTGACTCTAACTCCACCAAAATCAGCTGGGTTCCACTTCAGTTGAAAATCGTACCAGCTCTAAGGTAGAAAAACAAACAAAAACTGAATTCTACGTTGACGTTGCCGTTTGAACATACGTCCATGTAATAGTGTGGTTAATGTTTAGGAAACAGCAAACAAGCATCAACAGAGGTTTAACGTTTAAGCTTCTTAAGGTCATTATTAAAATCAGAAGAGCGTAAAGCCAAGGATCAATGGTCTATGCCTTTACAGAAACTCAACACAATCTATCGTGAAACCAAACAAACAGTAAGACGCAAGCAAGCAAGTAAAATAGTAAACAAGCAGGAAAAAACTAGCAAATTTAAATGCAATGAACTAAGAGATCAGCAAGCAAATAAATAAGAGAAATAATAAGTAAAAAAGGAAGCGAATCGACACAAATATGCTAAATAAAGACTTAGACGAGAAAAAATTATGGTACTAACGTTTCGGGCTCAGCCTTTAATCGAAGTGCAACAAAGACTTACTTGATAGAATTCAACTCTTATCGTCAGAACTTGCTTTCTCTCGTCCTGCAAGAAAAGGGGAAGAAGGGGGCAGGTCACAACCTATTGTTTTAGGAGGTAGGTTGAATAATTCGAGCCCTGTCAAAAGAGAAGACCTCAAAGTGGACCTATCATTTTTTGGGAGTTGTATTTATGGAAAGAGCTTTGATAATAAGTAAGGTTGACGTTAAAAGAACTTCAATATCTTTGGTCACTTTTGAGTTATGGCCGTGTGAAGGAAATTATTGATAACGTTATAGTAGGGACCTGTCTATAATCTACCCTATAATGCTTCCCTTTAGATATCTGGCATGTTCTCCGTGAAGTATAAAAGCACCAATGTGGGAAAGGAACAGTTTCCTGTTCGGCTAAATTTGTGAAATTTTGTATTGAACCTGACTGTGACTTTATTTAAATTTTTCACGAGGTCGTGAATGCTGCACGTTGATTTGCTAGTCAAAAATGTAAACAAACAAATTGGTGAATGAAATACAGAATTTGGCTTTGTTG
>WUAR02586688.1:0-11663 GCA_015164055.2 Chrysaora achlyos | reverse complement strand
CAGCATCGTTGCATTATAATGTACATTGTATTCGGGCAGCCATCTGGTATCTCCATTCGGTATCCCTTCTCCACTTTCTCGCTGACATCCTTCAAAGGCTGCAAAGGACAACAAATAGAGATTAGTCTCTTCGGCGAAAAAACCAAACAAAAGTATACCTCTGCGAAGGAGAAAAGGAGAAAGCTGAAGGCCCAGGGAGGCACTTGGCTCATAGACATACGGGGGGGTCAGTCCGAGAATTTTACAGGCCACCCAAAAATATCAGCTCATTTTCACTATGACCGAAAAATATCAGCTCTACTTATATGTTGTACTCAAAAAATCACAAATTGTAATTTAGGTTAAACTGTTAGAATTAAACACAATACAAAGCAACTAATCTAGCAATGAATAGTACATTTAGTTCAGATGTGGATTTCTCGTAGATGCAAAAAAATATCACCTTTTCTAAATTCGATACCTAGAAATATCACTGGGTATCTGCTATTTTTTTAGGACCTAAAAATATAATTTTCGACAAATGTTTGACCCAAAAATATTGGACTGACCCTCCCGTATATCTATGTGCCGAGGCTCCCCCCTGGGGCTGAAGATCTCCCGCTTTCCATTTCCTCTCTTCCTTCCCTCATACGCAGCGGTAATGTGGCAATTTTTTTCTCCCGCCTTCATTTTGCTCGCAGAGGCTTTCCATTTACCTGAGATAGAGCATACTGACGTTTCGAATACGCCCTTTATCAAGGTAGAAGAAAACAACATAAAATAAACATAAAAGGACACCGCAGCACGACAAAAAGGACAGGAATATGCAAAATTAATATTCAACCAATATTTCGTCCTGACATGCAGGATTTCTTCAGGGTTTAACAGTGCAAAGAGTAAAAGGGAAAATTTATAATTGATTGAAATAGTGAGATAAAATATGATTGGTTAGATTGAGAGTGAGGCTAGGTGACGAGGAAATGCAGTGGACAAGAGAGGCTGTGGATGAGATGCGATATGAAAATAACATGCATGGAATATTATAGCGTAGGGTCAGCGTTCTGTCAGCATTTTTGGACTGAGCGTACACGCTGTAAGTTTATCAAGATTCAATGCCTTTTATGTGAAGATTGAAAGTTGTCACATCAATTCTTGGCCTCTCCAGCTTCTTAGAGATCAATGGGAAAGACCCCCGCGATTAAGAACCAACATGCACTTCCAACAAGTTACAATCTCTGTAAGAACCAACTGCATACCAGTTTAAATTATTGCTGCTTTTATTACATATTAGATGGTTATGCAAGTCTGGACAAATACATAGGAATAACGAGACTTCCTACCCAAGTCGTTCTTATAGTTGTAAGCTGTCGAAAAATTACTGGACCTTCACTCATTCACTTACTAAAAGACAGTAAATGCTCAGCAAACTTAAGGTATTTATACGGACTCAATTCTTTTATGGTAGAGACTTATTCCTGAAACAATAAGTGTTGCAGCCACTTTTACAACAACTTATTGTCCCACGTGAATACGTCAATAAAATTGGCACCAGCTTCTTACACAAAAAGATAGCTTACACCTCGTTTAGTTTTCAAGACATCAAACATCCTAAACAAGATATTTTGAGATGATATCTATACTTTTTGCCAGTAGATTTTATGCAGCTATCGTTTTACAAAATTTCGCTATTAATTTGTTTCATTCTCATACGGATTTTTCATTCATTGATAATTTAGTGTAATTCTGTATAACAAAATGGCGCCTACGTTTGCTTCAAAATAGAAATCGGAGACGCTTGATAAAAGCTTAATTTCAGGCAAGTGGTCCTTACTTACATCGTTTTATTAAATAGATTAAATAAAAAGTTATTGAAAATTACATACCACTCTTGGATACGGATTTCTGCCGAATGAGTAGATTTCCCAGAGAAGAATACCAAAACTCCATACGTCACTGTGCGTTGAATAATTCTAAAATATAAACACGAAAATGAGAGCTGTGTTGTTATTATTATTATTATTATCATTATTATCATTATTATTATTATATGGCATAAATGAGCATATCCACAATAAGTGTGGATGTTCAGCTTAAAAAATAAATTACAAGTCTGTTTTACACGTTTAAAGCAAATTACATGAAACAATAGGCATATAAACATAAATTAATTGCATGAACATTAGTTAGTTAGTTATTTCGAGCTTGCTCGGATATCATTAAATAGTTTCCTCCATTCTTGACGATCATCCATGATGTTCTTCAGTTCCCCGGAAATTACATATGAAATTGCTGGTCTTCCCCTCTTCTCGTTTCTCAAAGCAGCATTAGCCTTACTAATACGTCCTTTCTCCTCACACATGTTGCCTATGAACTTCAGTCTCCTTTCCTGTAGTACTGTTGTTATGTTGCTGAGTTTCCCGTATAGCTCCCTGTTTGTTTTGCATCATCATACACAGAACCAAATATCATAGCAACAACAAAGAAGCAGCAATACAAATATATAACTACTTTAGCTATGAGTAAAATCTTAACCAAATAAATTTCAACATCAGAAACACCTTTGTAACGAACTAGAAACTGAGGCCACCGAAAAATTAAGTAATCTTAAAGAATCACTCAGGATTAGATAACTAACTAGGGAGAGAAAAAACATTATTTTTTGTTCCAACAAAGCTTGTTCCACACCATCTTTATCTAAAACTATCCTCTCGATATATTCAAAAAAATAATAAACAACACAGCAAGCACAAGACAATTCAGCTATAACAGTCAAACATCTATACCACTTCTATGCAAGACAGAGTCATACAGAAGCAGTTTCGTTTCGAGAACGATAAAGGACTGGGATACTCGCTCAAACAATGAAATTTTAGAACTGTAAATATTTTAACTCTTATAGATAAGCTTTGTAATTTTATAATCTAACTTTTGTAACTTTGTAACTTTTACATTAATTTCCTTTTGGGTTTTAGACCCCTTTGCGTTGATGCTGTAAGGCTTTGCAAAGTATTTTCATAGATGTAGATGTAGATACATCCTTTCACTCACATTAAAAATATCCTACGATATGAATAACATGAATTTGCAAAAAAACATAAGCAAATCAATAAGGATTCAAAATCAGGACTCAAAATGGATAGTAATGTGACAAAGAGAAGGATAAGAATCTTCGAGCCTCGTTTTAATGGAAAGACTAAATACCTCCAACCACATCTTCGAATGAAGGTTCTTTATAAAGAAGCGTGTACATCATTTGTGGCGGGAAAAGAAAAGCGGAATGCCAAGGAAATGGACAAAGTCCCCGAATTGCCATTTGATTTTGGTTACAAATAAAAGTTGTAATCTCACTCAGAGTATTAATTCAGTTGACAAATAACAACTGTTTTACAATGCGAGCGAATTCAAACTAAAAAAACATTCACTTTTAGCCATAAATTTATTTACTTGAAACAAAATAAACAGATATAAAAAACAGCCCTGTTTCTAAGCGTCAATCAATGACACTATCAACATAGCCAAATTTTTATTTGACCGATCTGTGAATTCGTTTACATTTTGACATCAACCAATCAAGCTACATTGGTTTTATCACGTGGTCATAAAAGCTGCATGTTGATTAGCTATTCAAAATGTAAACTTACGAATCGGTGAATGAAATACTTAACATACTTTGCTTTTAATGGCTTCAGGAGCCGTCCATTTCACAGGAAATTTTTCCGTTCCTACGTCCTCCTCTAAGTCTTTAGCCAGTCCAAAATCAGCAACCTTCAGAAAAAGAAAAATATAAACAAGTAGTATGAAGGATAAACAAGCAAACTGAAGAATGAACAAGTAGTATCAAGAATAAACAAGCCAAATGAAGAATAAAAAAAGTAGTATCAAGCATAAAAAGGCAAACTGGAGAATGAACAAGTAGTATCAAAGATAAATAAGCAAAATGAAGAATAAAAAGTAGTATCAAGCATAAACAAGCAAAATGAAGAATAAACAAGTACTATCAAGGATGAACAAGCAAAATGAAGAATAAACAAGCCAAATGAAGAATAAACAAGTAGTGTCAAGCATAAACAAGCCAAATGAAGAATAAAAAAGTAGTATGAAGGATAAATAAGCAAAATGAAGAATAAACAAGTAGTATCAAGGATATACAAGCAAAATGAAGAATGAACAAGTAGTATCCAGGAAAAACAAGCAAAATGAAGGACAAACAAGTAGTATCAAAGTTAAACAAGTAGTATCAAGAGTAAATAAGTAGTATGAAGGATAAACAAGTAGTATAAAGGATAAACAAGAAATATGAAGGATAAATAAGCAAACTGAAGAGTGAACAAGTAGAATGAAGGATGAACAAGCAAAATGAAGGACAAACAAGTAGTATCAAAGTTAAACAAGTAGTATCAAGAGTAAATAAGTAGAATGAAGGAAAAACAAGTACTTTAAAGGATAAACAAGAAATATGAAGGAAAAACAAGCAAAATGAAGAATAAACAAGTAGTATGAAGGATAAAAAAGTAGTATGAAGGATTAACAAGAAGAATGAAGGATAAAAAAGTAGTGTGAATGATTAACAAGAAGAATGAAGGATAAAAAAGTAGTATGAAGGATTAACAAGAAGAATGAAGGATAAACAAGAAGTATGAAGAATAAACAAGAATCAAGCTGGATAAACAAGTAGTATGAAGATAAACAAGTAGTATGAAGGATAAACAAGAAGTGGAGGTAAAATCTATCAAACATAACAAACAAAATTGATTACCTTTGCATTCATGTTTTCACCAAGCAGTACGTTACGAGCAGCCAAATCTCTTAAAAATCGAGGAAAGGAAAGTATTTAATTAACGAATCAAATTCAACTCCTTTAGTCATTCATCTTCTTCCTCAGTCATTCAACTTTTTCCTTCATCGTTCAACTTCTTCCTTAGACATTCAACTTCTTTCTCAGTTATTCAACGCCTTCCTCAGTCATTCAACTTTTTCCTTCATCGCTCAACTTCTGCCTTAGTCATTCAACTTCTTCCTCAGTCATTCAACCTCTTCCTTGGTCATTCAACTTCTTCCTCAATCATTCATCTTCTTCCTCAGTCATTCAACTTCTTCCTCAGTCATTGAACTTCTTCCTTAGTCATTCAACGTCTACCCTAGACATTCAACGTCTTTCTTAGACACTCAACTTCTTCCCCAGTCATTCAACTTCTTCCTCGGTCATTTAACCTCTACCTTAGCCATTAAACTTCTTCCTTCATCATTCTACTTCTTCCTCAGACATTCAACTTCTTCCTCTGTCATTCAACGTCTTCCTCAGTCATTCAAATTCTTCCTTCGTTATTCAATTTCTTCTACAGTCATTCAACTTCTTCCTCAGTTTTCAGATAAGATTTTGATGATGAAAACCGGTTCTCGCGAACGGTACCTGCTATTTTTCAATTTTCCTTATTATTTGCAATGTTTCAATAAATAAAATCAATTGCTTTCGCTGCCTTGTTGAAAATGCTGCCCATAAAAGGTTAGACATCTCAACAAGGGACACCTAAAAACAAGTAGTGTCGAACATTTAGGGGGCCAGGGGTCCCCCACGATTTGTTTGAAAGCAATAGAAGTAAACAATGCTTTTCAACTGAAACAATAGCTTCGCCACTGGAGACAAGAGATAGCTAAATACCGCCCTAAATATGTCCGTTAAATGGAGGCTTCACCTAATTGAAAATGCCTAAACCAGATGAGAAAGAATAGCTCTGCAAACATTTGAGATACAGCCAGTTACCTGTGAACAATTTTTCTATCCTCTAGGTAAGCCATACCACTGCATATGTCTCTGGAAAATATGAAAACAACCTTAAACATTTTTGAGGGTCTACAGCCAATAACTAACGAATATTTAGGAAAAAAAGACAGAGGTATTCTACAATGATTGCACGAGTCTCAGTTGGAATTTTCGCAGCTACCATCATTATTCAACTCAATAAATATTGCATATACTACTAGACTAAAAGTAACAAACAGTTAGTTGGTGCGCGAACTCTGTTAGGAACACAAATGTCGACAAATGTTAGGACAGAGAAGTTGCATTTTGTGTTCTGACATGCTCTCGAGTAACAACAAAATATGCGTGGACCAGGAACGATACTCGGGTGCTTGCTAATAGTAACGCGAGAGCAGTTAGTTAGCACGCACAACCCTGGATGTGAGAGTTGTGAGTTCGAGCCTCAGTCCAAGCCTGTTGTAAGGAAGAGAAAATGCTAGCTTTTTGTAACTACACGAGAAGGCGAGAAATTAATCAGATGGTGTGGTCATATCAAGAGGATTAGGTTCGCACTGCTTAGATTAGCTGTAGGCTATTTGATACTTCGACAGAAATTTCCTTCTTCCAACGGCCATAACTCAGAAAAGAAAAAGATTCTGGAAATTTGTAAACGGCATCTTTTTTTACAACCAAAACTCTTGCAGTGCTGCAGTCGTGCCTTTTGAAAAAAATGGTTTATCAAGATAAATGAATGCTTAATCATGTGAATGAAATATATTATGAATCAATTATTGCATATCTCACCTCGCGAAGCCACGCTGTTGGTCCTGGGTTATCAGAGCTCGACCTCGTGATCTCAAATAGTCCAGAAGGGCACCCTTAAAAATAACAACAAACGTTTGTGATCAACATGTTGTGTGCAATGTGTTTTCCGCCCAGGAATGTGTAGATTGATAACAATAACAATAATAATAATATTAACTAACGAATATTTATAAAGGTATGTACACTTCACAATAATTTACAATAAAATCATTCTATCATCAACGTGTACCCTGTTAATAAAAAGAAAAGTGTTGAAAATGTTGAAATATATAGCAAAACAGTTATAAAAAATAATAGGATCTTGCCTTAAAACCTAATCAAGAATTCTGTTAAAAGTATGAAAAGACAAAACCTACAAGAATTTTGTAGCTAATAGAAAAAGTTGTGAATGAAGTACAAACAAGTATTATCAAAGAAAAACAAGGATAAACAAGTAGTATTTAGATAAACAAGGATAAACAAGTAGTAATTGTGTAGCTAATAGGAAAAAGTTGAAAGAAATAAAAAAATAAATACGATTTACGCTTTGATTATATCAAAACTTGCTAATTAGAAATGAAAATCGTTTGTTGTGGACAAAACTCTATAAAACTAGTAAGATTCCTTGTTTCACGTGGCAGTTTGTTGTATAATTTTTCCCTCATGTTAAAAAGGAAACATTCGGGTCCCTGGTGCCTATTGCTACCATGCTCTCTAAAAATGGCTCACAATGTGTGATGACGTCATAGTGACAAGCTCCGTTTTGACGTTTGGTCCAAAATTTGTCACCTCCACATCTTTGCACATTCGCGTGGTACCTCTATGAAATGTTTCCACTACGTCGAGAAAGATAGTTAAAGTCTGTAGAGTATGTTTTGTTTATATGCTGTTAAAGTATAATTTTATATGTTGAGAGGAGGAGATAACAACAGTGACAACAAAAATAAAACATCCAAGGTGAGATGTCGCCCCTAAAGATACTAAACAAAAAAAATTAGAATAATTAAAAGACAGTGACCGCCCATCATTTAAAACATCTCGACATTTCTATTCTTATCTAAGTTGTTTAATTTCATTGGGACTTCCTTAAGTTCTTTCTCGTCTGCGCTGAACGTCTCTGATTTGAAAAATGGTCAACTAAAAATTTTATTTCTAACATAACATGACCTAGTCTACCTAGACGCGTTACCTTCATTTAAGATTCTCCTGTTGGTTGTTATGATCTTCCACCTTAATTCAACTTAATTAAAAAAATGTAAAAGGCATCTGGCTCAAGTTGGTTTGACGTAGTTTGAGGGTGTGTTTATTGGTTTTATTTTAGCTAGGAAAAGAAATTCAATGACAGAAAGTCTCAGCATTATCTTTATTTTACAGACTTTCATATCAAAAGAAAGCTGTTAGAAAGTTTAAAGCAAGTCTCATCGACTGGTCTTTTAATTATATCACTATAAACAATAAGTAATTACCTTTGAGCAATATTCTGTCAGAATATACAAATCTTTTTCATGGAAACAAATGCCTTTAAATTCTACAAGATGTCTGTGTCTAAGTGTCCTGCAAAGATAAAGGAAAATATAAAACAAAATTTGTAAAACTGCCTTCAGCATATCATAAGGAACGAGAATGTGATTATCTGACATCTTCTGAGCAGTAGCAGTGCTTATCCTTCATGCTACTTGTTTATTCTTGATACTACTAGTTTAGCCTTGATACTACTTGTTTGTCCTTCATACTACTGGTTTATTCTTCATACTACCTGTTTATTCTTCATTCTACTTGTTTATTCTCCATACTTCGTGTCTATCCTTGAAACTACTTGTTTAACCTTGATACTACTTGTTTGTCCTTCATACTACGTGTTTATCACTTATACTACTTGTTTATCCTTCATACTACTTGTTTATCCTTCAGATTACTTGTTTATCCTTCATACTACTAGTTTATTCTTTATACTATGTGTTTATCATTTATACTATTTGTTTAACCTTGATATTCCTTTTTTGTCCTTTATACTACTTCTCTATTCTTCAAACTACTTGTTTATCTTCATACTCTGCATTTATCCTTCATACGAACTTCCTTTATCGAATAATATATTTACCCAGTCCTTTATATTATGTTGATTATAATGATGGAGATCAATTATGCCATGTGTATTTCCTCTAATCTTAGAGTATACACTGAAGCATTTATACTGTAAGGACATACTCTTATTCGGACAACTGTAAAAGGGAATGGGTGTGTCCGTATGCCATGTTTAATAGGGCTTACTTAATTGTTATTCTCTATAACTGAGACACTTTTGCTCGGGTGGTTCTAAATTTCTAATGATGAGACACGATAGAGTTCTCTCTATCTCTCTCTATTACGCTCCTCCGTCTATTGTGGACACTGCGCGGTCTACTTCTATCTTCCCAATGTTTCTATGTTTTGCAAATGCTTTATGATCGTTTCTTGAATTTCGGTTACCATCTTTAACTATCAAATTGACTTATAAACAGGGCTTGAAAATGTCCGACAGCGGTGCTGCCAGGAAATTTTTGACGAATTTACTCGCAGGAAATTTGTCATTATTTTGCAGGAAATTTCTAGGGTATTCTCAGAAATTCTAAAATAAAGTTTATTCTCCTGTTTTGAAATTTCCGTGATTCCTTCTGTCTGAATGACGTCTTGGTATTACTATCACTATTCAAATACCCATACACCTCCTAACTACCTAATACAATAACCGCATGGATACACCAGTGAAACATCTTACATATGTATTGCTACTTGCAGGAAATTTCGGCTAGGTTCACAGGAAATGTTGATTTTCAATTTCTGCTGCCAGGAAGAAAAACCTTCTTTCTAGCCCTGCTTATACATACGATTGAGCCTTACTTACGTCATTACTGAAGCCTCAGACAGGAATGCCTGAGCAGCCTCGCTATCATCTCTTAGCTTCTTGATCGCAATGTTTTGCCCTCTATACACACCTTTGAACACCTCTATAAATAAACAAAACAATTTAAATGCCTTTAAAACCTAAATCAAATTGATCAAATCATCGATACCGGAAACAACATCAACGAAAGCAACGAAGGCAAGCTTTGTATATCATTCACAGATTGGTTTGTTTACACTTTGAAAAGCCAATCAACGTGCAGCATATATGACCATGTGATTAAGCCCGTGTAGCTTGAGTCACTGATGTCAAAATGTAAACAAAGTCGCAGCTAAGTCAAGTGGAAAATCCGCCAATGTGATGACATCATAATATGAATGTACTTCCTATTTGTTAAGCAGCAAGAGACTGATGGCCGTATTTTTGCAACCTTCTGATGTTTGAATCAGAGAGCAGTAGCTACGTCCAAATTACGTGCTTTGATTGATTGGAGGTCCCTGTTTGTCATTAATAATTTCCTTCACATAGCAATAACTCAAAAACGACAAAAGATGTCATCCTTACTTACTATTAACGTTCTTTATATAAATGCGAACTACCAAAAAATGTAAGTTCCACTTTAGAAACTAACCTGAAAATTCACCAGATCCTAGAACTTCCATCGTTTGTGAGATTTCACTCCAATTTACAACCCATCCCTCTAAAAAAATCAGAAATAGATTGATTTCAGCTATAAAAAAGTAGATAAACATAAGCATGGTCTTCGTGTATCGCTTTCTCCAACATGTGCAGAATTCGTAGCATCACGGTAATGTTCTCTCCAGACTGTTCGTCTAACACGGCCGCGTTTAAGATGGACCTGTGATGACAAAGCCTACCAGGCGCTGATGTCGTCCACCAAGCGCCGTCCTAGTGTATTTACTACTTCAACCATAGGCATACTGCCCCCTCTAGCCTTTTAAACAATGGATTGTCCCCCAGTCATAGTCCCTTAAAAGAGGTCCTGCCCTTATGCCGTCCATCAACCGTCCTAGTGTATTTACTACTTAAACCATAGGCATACTGCCCCCTCTAGCCTTTTAAACAATGGATTGTCCCCCAGTCATAGTCCCTTAAAAGAGGTCCTGCCCTTATGCCGTCCATCAACCGTCCTAGTGTATTTACTACTTAAACCATAGGCATACTGCCCCCTCTAGCCTTTTAAACAATGGATTGTCCCCCATTCATAGTCCCTTAAAAGAGGTCCTGCCCTTATGCCGTCCATCAAGTACCATCCTAGTGTATTTACTACTTAAACCATAGGCATACTGCCCCCTCTAGCCTTTTAAACAATTGACTGTCCCCCAGTCATGGTCCCTTAAAAGAGGTCCTGCCCTTATTCCCTCCATCAAGTACCATCCTAGTGTATTTACTACTTAAACCATAGGCATACTGCCCCCTCTAGCCTTTTAAACAATGGATTTTGCCCCAGTCATGGTCCCTTAAAAGAGGTCCTGCCCTGATGCCTTCGATTGATGTTTTTGCAAGTGCGACGGATAATCTCTTAGTATGTTCCAGTGCTTAATTTAAGCTTTATTCACGAGACCTTTATTGGGAAAGAATTGTGACTCTTGCAGCTGGGGTTTTGGGCTGGGGTTTTGGTATAAACTTTTGAGGACCATGCTCTTAACTTTGGTGCGAAGGAAGGGAAAAACAATTTTTTTCATTCCTTTTAATGACTTTGAGATTGAGAAAAAATAATGTGAAGGTAGGCCACACAAGAAAGATGTGATTATTGATCAAGTCGACAAGAATTACCCCCTAATTATTATTTTTTACCAACCAGCTATCAAACTATTTAGTTTAATGAAGAGTAAATATTTTCGGGGGGCTAAAAATTATTCAGTGACATGCCCTTTGTAATGCTAGGAAACGCCCATTAATGAAAAAGGAATGCCCTATTTACAGTGAGGGAACGCCCTCCAATTGTCTGTCAACATTAGGGAGTGAATGAAGCTGTCAAAATCTCAGAAGTCAAAAGTCAATGGAAATTGAAATCTGGCTAACATCTCGCCAACCCCCTGACATTTTCACTTCAGATTTAGACGAATTAAAAAATTGTTGCTGGTGATAACTGGAGGAGAAATGTCTTCCTGTTCCCCCATGGTGCAACCACTACTTGGGGGTGTAGAATACCATCATTATATAATAAGTTAGGCACTGTTTTAAAGTTTTAAAAAGCAATTTTAACTGACTTGAATTCAATCTCACCTTTTT
>WUAR02586466.1:0-11671 GCA_015164055.2 Chrysaora achlyos | reverse complement strand
GACCACGTCGGCGGAGCCTTCCCGCTTGTTGGCGTGGTGAATGATTACCACCGAGACGCCCGTTTTCTCGTAGAGCGCGCTGAAGGGATGGAGCGCCTCGTAGTCGGTCTCGTAGAGGCTCCGGCGGGCATCTACTCTGCCCCGGACGTGCTGTAGGGTATCGACGACGATCAGGCGGGTATCTGGATACCTTGTGATGAAGTGCTCCAGCATCTCGATGCCGCCGTCGTCTACGGCAGGCCAGCGCTGGGCAAAGTGTAGGTTAGACGGCCACGCGGCATCTGGTATCATCGCCTGAAGCCTGCGTTTGAGGCCGCGCTTGGAGCCCTCCAGCATCAGGTACAAGACGCGGCCCTGCTCGACGTCCACCTTGCCGAGGGCCTTGCCGCCCATGGCTAAGGAGGCTGCGATCTGCTGCATGAGCATGCTCTTACCCACCTTGGGTTTGGCAACTAAGAGAGAGGCTCCCTCGGGGAGCACGCCATCGACGACGAAGCGGGGCTCGGGCAAGTTCATAGCAGAGAGATCGGTTGCGTTAAAGATCGAGAGGGCATGCAGCGGGTCACCATTGGCGGTAGCTGTAGGGTCTGAGATACCCTGCTGGAGGCGGTGTATCTCCTTGTCCGTGAGAGCGCGGAAGGGGTTGCCTCCGCGCTCAGGGTCGAAGTCCTTGCCTTTTTGGCTCATGACTTGGGTTTGATCAGTGGGATCTCGCGTCTGAGTCCACCCAGTAGGCCAAGGAGGGCCTCCTCGGGGATGCGGGCGAGGTAGATGCCTGCGTTGCGGGCTGAGAGGAAGGCCTCCGCCGCCTGGTGGGCCTGCTCCAGGGAGGGGCGGGGCCTCCCCAGTAGCGGTGGCGGGCCGAAGAGGGCGTGGTAGAGCATCGCATCCCATCTCAGGCCTGCCCGGTAGTCAGGCTCCAGGACCTCCAGGATCTCAACTAAGGCTCGGGCGTGGCGTTGAGATAGTCCTTGACTGTCCACAGCCCTAGCGCGGTAAGAGGGCTTGTGCGCCCTGGAGAATGTGCTGTATGCGTTCAAGCTGATCGCTGATGTGATCGGCCAGGGCATCGAGGCCGTCGCGGAGCACGTCTGCGGGAGCCTCGGCCTCGGTGGCGCAGCGGAGGACTTCGACGAGGCCGCGCTGGAACGAGAGTTCGTCTATGCAGCGTCCGATGGCCTCACGGACATTGCCCTGGTCTGCGACCTCGCGCATCTGCGCTCGGGTGAGGTCGCCGCGTCCGTGCTTGGGTAGCGCGTCGACGGCCTTACCGAGCGTCATCAGGCGGGGGTCGACGGGGTGTGTGGTGGTGCTGGGTTGAGCGCCGTTTGCTGTAGAGGGTGCCGGGGGCGGTAGTGTGTTGGAATCAGGCATGACGTAGAGGGTCTATCGCGGTTAGGAGGCCAGCTCGTCGGCGAGCGAGGCCAGGTCGTCTTTGATGTCACGGAGGGCCTCGCCCACTAAGCGCACCGTCGAGGAGAAGTCGTCGTGTCCGGCGAGGGCTTTCTCCAGGGTCGAGAGCGTGCCGCTAGTGTCACTGAGGCGGTAGACGGCGGCGGCTAGGCGCTCGGACGCGGGGCCAGAGGCTGGGCCAGAGGCGGAGCCGGTAGCGGCTTTAGTAGGCGATGGGCGTATGGGGGCTTGCATGGTGCGGCGCATTGTGTGGAGCGGCTGGCGAGCACCTGCAATCTGGCACGGGAAGGGGCCGAAAAAAACCATTCGCTTGAGCGAATGACATTTCCTTTAGCGAATGGCTAACTTTTTTTCTCGGATTTGGAGCTAAAAGGATTAAGGCAAGTGAGGATTGAGATGCATGTTTTGTTAGACCTAATGGGCCGAATACCCCCATTCGCTAAAGGAAATGGGCCATTCGCTAAAGGAAATGAGAATACAGAATTGAGGATGAGCAGAATTATTCGTCTCTTAGATCTAGGAGTAGGCGCTCGAAGGCGCTCTGGAAGGAGCCAAGGTCTTGCCAGGAAGAAAAGTCTCCGATGTGGCGGCTGTTGCGCACCGTAACGGGCCAGCCCTCGTCGATCTTCATTACAGTCTCGTCGAGGCGAATAGGGAAGAGTACGGTCGATTTATCACGACGCTCTTTCTCCAGGGCACGTTCTACTTCGTCTTCCACCCACTGACTCTCTACAGAGTGCTCGGACAAGATGATAAGGAGCTTGTCGTGGAGACGGATCGCGTCATGGATCACACGGCGGGTGCGGTCTCCGATCTTGAGATCTTCTTTGTCGAACCAGCAGCGGACGCCTTTGTCTTGGAGGCGGTCGTGGAGCTGGCGGGCGAAGGGTTCGTCGTGACTAGAGTAGCTGATGAAGCAGGAATGGAACTGGATTGCAGGATCAGAGCGGAGTTCTGCGATTTTGTAAGTGATGTCGGTTACTTGATTGGCAGAGAGATCATCACGGTAGAGCTTTGCGAATTCGATCTCTAAGTCGCTCAGACCGCAGCCTCGAAGAAATCGATCGGGGAGGTGGGGATTCTTTTGCAAGGTACGCTGGTCGATCGTGGAGGGGCCACTGTGATGGCACGTTTCTAGACCCTTGGTGTCCGCAAAGTCTGTGTCAGCGAAGACCGTCTCAGAAAGCTGAGCTGTTTCTAAGTTCGCTCCAGTGAGGTTCGCCCCAGTGAGATTTGCCCTGGTGAGGTGCGCGCCTTTGAGACGTGTCTGCCTGAGGATCGCCCCAGCAAGGTTCGCCCTGGTGAAGCGTGCCTGCCTGAGATTCATCCCGGTGAGGTCTGCCCCGGCGAGGTCTGCCCCGGCGAGGTCTGCCCCGGCGAGGTCTGCCCCGGTGAGGTTCGTCCCAGTGAGATACGCTCTAGTAAGGTTCGCCCCAGTGAGATTTGCCCCGGTGAGGCGGGTCTGTTTGAAGTTTGCTCCGCTGAGATTCGCCCCAGTGAGGTTCGCCCCGGCGAGGTCTGCCCCGGTGAGGTATGTCCTAGTGAGATATGCCTGCCTGAGATTTGCCCCACGGAGATTCGCCTGCCTAAGGTTCGCCCCGGTAAGGTCTGCCCATACCAAATCAGGTTGCTCGACCTTATTCTTCAATCGCCACCTATTCCAGGCATTTACACCTTCTCTAAGTATCGCTAGATGATCGGGATTGGGCATAGGTTGAAATCAAATCTTGTTCAGGCACAGCCTATCTACATGCTGCGACTAAGCAAACCGACGTAGGGATTTAGAAGCCTGCGCCAGGCCTCGGGCGTCTGCGGCCAAGGGATATGCCGGAGCTTGAACTGCTGTCGGAGGTGCCCTCCGACGGACTTGCCGGGCAGGCTATCGAATTCTCCACCTTCTAGTTCTTCAACCGCGTGGAAGATGTCGTTGCTCACCTGGAGCCCCCGCTGGAGCTTCTGCCGAAGAAGCGGATCATCGATC
Organism: Chrysaora achlyos; assembly: GCA_015164055.2. Taxonomy (NCBI): domain Eukaryota; kingdom Metazoa; phylum Cnidaria; class Scyphozoa; order Semaeostomeae; family Pelagiidae; genus Chrysaora; species Chrysaora achlyos. Next base: position 8,277 of record WUAR02586466.1, on the reverse strand, counting down.
TCTAGAGTAACCTTCTCAGGCTCGAAGAGGATGCGGAGCATCTTGAAGAGGCGCTCGTGGGTGAGGTCGTCGTCTGTGATGCCGAGTATCGGGCCGGGCTCACCTTCTGGGACTGCGGGGGCTGGAGAGACTGCGGGTACCACCGGTATTTCTGGCGGCTCCTGGCGGGCCTGGGAGGCTGCTGGTGGGGCTGCTGGCTCGGCATGAGGCTCCGCTGCTTCAGCGGCGGGTGGCTCCTCGTCAGGGCCGTCATGGCGGGTGTCTTCTACCTGCTGGGCTTCTCGCCGTCTACGACGAGGATTCATCACCACGAAGTAGGCCAGCAGCGCCACGATCAGAAAGCCGAGGAAGCCGAAGAGATACGTTAGGAACGGGAAGGGCGACTCCTTCGGCTTTAGATCCCCTACCCGGAAGGCACTTTCTCCAGCTAGGGCAATCAGGTCCCGGTCGCGGCCCCGGCTGGAGTCCTTAGCAAGGCTGAAGGCGTGCTGGTAGGCTGTCTCCGCTTCTACCATGCGGCCTGCTTTCTCGTGGGCTTGGCCCTGGAGCAAATGCAGGCGAGTCGTGAACTCCTCGATGCCGTAGCGGTCGCTGAGGGTGAGGGCCTCCTCGATGCCTGCGAGCGTGGCCGCGTAGTCCTTGCCGAGGAAGGCCATCAGCGCACGGCGGTAACTGGTGAGGATCTGCTCTCGGTGCAGGCCTCTGGAGTCTGCGATAGTGCGAGCCATGAGCAGGTGAGGCTCGGCCCTCTCGGTTTCTCCTGCCAGGGTGTAGGCCAGGGCGAGTGCCGACTGAGCCGCCGCGTGGCGTTCATGGCTCTCGGCCAGGGTAAAGACGGCTGTTGCCCGTGAAAGCTGGTTGATGACCGAGTCGAGGGGCAGGCCTTCATCCTCTGAATAGAGCCTTAAATCGAGACTGGCTTCGGCCTCACCGAGGGTGGCCCGACCGTAGACTTCGAAGAGGCCGATCTCAGAAGGAGAGGGAATAGATGTAAAGCTTTGGTGGGCCTCTCCGTAAATGTTAAGCGATACCTTAAATTGACCCTCGGCGGCATGGACCGATCCACCGTTGAGGAGGTAGCGCATGTATCGTTCGCTTGGCAGTTTGGGGGCGTAAGGTAGCCCCTCTTCGTAGCTTTTCAGGGCCTCGGAAAAGTTTCCATCGAAGTATTTGAACCGTAGGTCCCACATATAGAAGCGGGCAACGGCGGCTGAATCAGCTTCGTGAGTGTAAGCGCTGAAAAATGCATCTACGATATCTTGTGCTTCGTCGTAGCGCTGAAGACCATCAAGGGCAACAATCTGCTGCCTCATGAGCCAAGTCAGCCAATCGAGCCCTTTTCGACCATTGAAACAAGACAGCGCATCGGTTGCCGCTTCTAGTCGCGCCTCCAGTATATCGCGCTCTGTTGCCTGGTTGCTCTTTCGAAGGTCAACCACCGTCTGTAACAACGTGTCACAGCGTGCAAGATCATCTTGAGCCAACACCGGCGCAATAGGGCATAATGCCATAACCACCAAACACAAGGAGGGTAGCATTATGCTGCAATTCCTATTCAACTTCCTCAAAATCATCTTCGCTATGGGCGGAAATGTTTCATCAAAAGGAAAAAGGGTACGCCGCGTGTCCGCCTAAAGAACACGACGCACCCCCTTTCTGGTGGAGCAATCGGGATAGTCTTTTCAGTCGAGTAGGCGGACGGCGGGGAAGATGAGGAATTTGGAACGGGGTGTGGTAGACATGGCGTTGTCTACAGATGTCTACTGAGTCGACACAGGATGTCTACGGAGCAATTGATCCTAGCATTCCCTGAGCTAATAAATTTGAGCACTAGACACAATCTCTTTTTTCGGGGAGAGGTAATGTTGTCTTCGATTCTGTTTCTTCCAAAGTAGATCCTGTTTGCAAACGATTGGTCCAATGGCAAATCCAGAACATCTAGAAATATTTGGGCTCGGCTCAAATTTGTGGAATGTGTGGCGGGAAGAGAATCCAGGGGTGCAACCTGATCTCAGCAATGCATACTTCGAAAGTGTGTACTACACCTTGGCGAACCTCGCAGGGGCGAACCTTTCCGGCGCAGACCTCGCAGGGGCAATCCTCGAAGAGGCGAACCTCGAAGGGGCGAACCTTTCCGGCGCAGACCTCGCAGAGGCAAATCTCAAAGGGGCAAATCTCAAAGGGGCAAATCTCAAAGGGGCGAACCTCTACCGTGCGAACCTTCGAAGGGCGAACCTCTCCGGCGCAAACCTCAAAAGGGCAGATCTGTATAGTGCTGATCTCTACTGTGCGAACCTTCGAAGGGCGAACCTCTCCGGTGTAGACCTCAAAGGGGCAAATCTCGGGGGCGCGGACTTCTCCGAGGCAGTCCTTGAGAGGGTAAACTTCGATGATGCTGACCTTGATAATAAAACCCAACTCAATGAAAAGTGGCGGCTGGTTTGGCAGATCGTATCATTCGGAGTTGCAGGACGGAACCTGAGCAAGGCTGATCTCTCCGGAGCATGCTTCCGTGAAACTGACTTCAGTGGGACAAACCTCGCAGGGGCGAACCTTTCCGGTGCAGACCTCGAAGGGGCAGATCTCCGTGGAACTGACCTTAGTGGGGCAAACCTCCACAGGGCAAACCTCTCCAGGTCATTCCTTCTCAGAGCGAATCTCACCAACGCGAACCTGGAGGAGGCAGATCTTAGAGAAGCAATGCTTGTTGGATCTGAGGGCTATGCCGCAAACTTAACCCGTGCTATCCTCACAGGCACTCGTCTGACTCAGCAAGGCGAAGGCAATGTAGGTGCAGGCTTCCTCGAACTAGCTGCCACGAGAGGGTTGGCAACGGTGGATTTTGGTGATGATGCATTCCTATCGGCCTACCTCAGTGAATCCTTCAACTATGTCCACCAGCCCGATATAGCAGAGGCCCGGGAATTCCCCCAACTCATTGAGTTGGTCCTCCAAAACATCAAGCTAATCCAGGCCATGATGGCCGATCTCGATGATCCACCCTCGGTCCTCGTCGAGGTTGTCCAGACCATCTCTGCCGAACTCATTAAGTACCTGAAGACCCACCCAAAAGAACTCTACCAACTCAAACCACGCCAGTTCGAAGAACTCATCGGCGAGATCCTCGCCGCCTATGGATGGGATGTGAGACTAACGCCAGCGAGCAAAGACGGCGGCTATGACCTCTTTGCTGTGACCAAGGACATTTCTGGCGTCACGACCTCCTGGATCATCGAATGCAAAAAGTACCGGGAAGATCGCCCCGTTGGCGTAGACATCGTCCGCGGACTCTTCGGCGTCAAGCTCGACCTGAAGGTCGCCAATGCGATGCTTGCAACTACCAGCCACTTCACGAAAGGCGTCCATGACTACAAAGCTTCCCGCTACGATCTCGAACTACGAGACTACGAGGATATTCTGGAATGGATCAATGAGTACAGGCCAAACCCGGATGGGAAGCTCTATATCAAGGATAATCATTTGATGCTGCCAGGGAAGGAGTGACCGAACAGCCTATCCAATCTCACGGCAACTGCTCCCTGAGCCACGTCGGAGGCTTCACGTCCCACCCTCGCTCGATAAAGAAAAGTCGCCACCCATAGAGCCCCGTTGGCATATCCGGCCAGCCCTGTTCCTGAAAGAAGCGGTTGAGACGTTTATGGATCGCCTTGTAGGGGGCCTTCAGTTCATCTCGATCCCCTGTGCCGAGTGCCTGTTCCAGGGCATAGACCCCCAAGAATAGCGGCTTGAGTTCCTGCTTCTGTGCTGGATCATCGGCCCGGAGCTTTCTAGGCAAAACCGGATCAAACTGGCTAATCGCATCAGTCCACTGCTCCAGGTGAAAGCAGATGAGCCAGATGTAGGCGATGGTGCGGGCGATGCTCGGCGGGATTGTGGGTGGGATGATAGGTTCGGATGAAACAGGATTGAGACGAGGTGTTAATAGACCACCCTGCGCCAGACGAAGCCGGAGCCACTGAGGAGGGCGCACAGCGAGATAGACAAGCAAGGCTAGTAGCGCCAGCGCCAGCACAGCCAGTAAGTAGGTTAGCAGGCCGGCAGTCGATGTGTCGAGCTTAGCATCCCTTTCCCGTATGCGGTCGATGGCCTCCAGGGATGCTACCTTGATTTGAAGATCGTGCCCGGTGCCAGTCTCCTTGGCTGCATCAGCTGCCCGGCGGTAGGCGATCTGGGCACGTTCAAGCGTCAGCCGTTCCTCATAAACTTGCGCTTCGAGGTATGAACGCCGCGCCTCGAATTCCAAGATGCCTGATTGATCTGTGAGCACCCCGGCTGCTTCGAGGTCTGCAAGGGCTTCTCGGTAGCGTTTCTGCCTGTGCCAAAACCGGGCGCGGCTGTAGAGGGCAAGGATAACTTCTCTTCGTAGTTCGTTGCGCTGGGCTTCGTTATAAGCTTCATAAAAATAGGGGCGACCCCGCTCGAACTCACCGAGTAGAGCATAGGCCAAGCCCTGTGCTATCGTGGCGATGACGTACCGGGGCGTATCATTATCGAGCGTGACAAAGCTCTTGGCCCGCTGGAGTTGCGCGATGGTGCGCCGGACCGAATCGGGGTGAAACGGTTCTGTGAAGCTCAGTTCAACGGCTAGTTCTCCGGTTCTAAGCATAGCCCGGCCAACGACGCCGCGCATCGAGGAGTCAGGATTCGAAGGGAGTTGGGCCGAGATATACCGAGCGATTTCAAGTGCTTTCTTGAGATCACCCTGGAGTCCAGCGATGTTGGAAGCGTTCAGGTGGTATCTGTAGCGCCGCTCTACCGGGAGATAGGGTGCATAGGATAATCCACGTTCATAACTTTGCTGAGAAGCTTCGTACTTTCCAAGTAAGTTATTAAAACGCATTTCCCACATATAGAATCGAGCAACATTAGCAGAGTCATCTTGGCTGGCATATAGCCTAAAAAAATCGCTTACAACGTGTTGAGCCTCTTTGTATCGTTGGAGTCCGTCAAGGGCAACAATCTTTTGCCGAAGCAGCCAGGTCGTCCAACGAATTTCCGCTCGTCCATCATAGCACGAGAGTGCATCCTTTGCTGCGTTTAACCGAGATTCTAAAACACCACGTTCTGTTGCGCGGTCACTGCTTCTGAGAGATACAACTCTCTGCGCCAACTCGTGGCATAGTGACAAATCTTTTTGAGCAAAAGCCGGATCGACAGAACACAACAACACAACCACCAAACAATAGGAGGTAATTCCTATGGATTGGCTTATTCTGTTACTTAACATTCTCATGGGAAATGAGGGCGGCGGAGATTCAACGGACGGAGGCGGCGACGATGCACCACCGCCACCGCCTGGTAGTGGCGGTTAGTGGAATGGGCCAAAGTCATCAATACAGGCTCCTACTTATGGTGGCGCTGAGGAAGAGATAGGAAACCCTCGGTAGAGCGTCGCTGTTTTTCATGGGATGCCTCCTGTTCTGACTGTAGCGGTCTCAGGGGGTAGGCTGAACCGATCAGGTTTCAGCGGGGCCGGATGGGGCGGCAACCCCTCCGGCCCTTTTTATGTCCGGTCCCGCCGGAATGTCTGAAATACGGTTCGTTCGACTACGCAGTAATCTGGATATAAATGCTCCAAGATCCGAATCTGAAGTTTCGCATAGACTGATCCCGAATTGTTCAGGGCACGGCTGATAGAGCCTTTCCTGACTCCCAATGCCTCGGCTACTTCCATGCGCTTCAGTCCAGACTTCTCCACGGCCTGCTCTGCCGCTATGCGCAGACCCTCGTGATCAAGTTCCTGCTTATGTCTCATATCGCATTCTGTGGAATAGGTAGATCTACTTCTATTTGGCTAAAAAGGTTTCATGATTTAGGAAACCATTTTGGCTTCCTATAGTATACAAAAACAGAACCAGCAAAGGGGTTGCCGCCCCTGTAAACTCTCAAAAGACCGCTACAGCCATGAACCCATCCTCGAATCTCTGTCTCAAATCTGAGGAACGTTATCCCGGCAATGTCTATGAGCCTTGCCACATTCGCCGAGTATTCTTCGATAGCGAATCCCAAGAATTCATTGCCCAAGCCACAATAGGCGATGACGTGATTGTTGAAGTCTCTGGCTCAGACGCCGTGGATGCTTGGGCAGGGCTTTCTAAACGTCTCATTGATGTCTTCCAAGCAATGCGCGCTGCGGCCTGACAACCAAAGCGTTGCTGTACTGAACCTATCTACCTCTATTGGCAGACACCTACGATGAAAGAGGAATTCAAGACCTGTACAAAGTGCAGCGAGGTGAAACCCATAACGGAATTCTACTATCGCAACAAAGAACGAGGAACACGCCGGAACGACTGTAAGGCGTGCAACATCGCTCGCAAGCGGGAATGGGACCTAGCCAACCCCGAGAAGGTTGCCAAGCGTAACCGTGCCTACCGAGAGCGCCACCCGGACAGGGTTTCCGAACAAAAGCGTCGCTACCGAGAGAGTCACAGGGAAGAGTTACGAGAAAAGAATCGTGCATACAAGAAAGCCAACTGGGAAAAAATCAAAGCGAAGCGCAATAGTCCACAAGGAAAGGCACGCCGTCGGGCTAGTGCTCTACGTTGTAGAGATCGCATCCATGCCTATCGTCAGGCTAACAAGGAGTGGATCAAGGAGAAGGAGCGTGAATACTACAAAGCCAACCGGGAGCGAAGCTTAGCACAGGACCGGGCTTGGTACCGAGCCAACCGGGAGAAACGGATTCAGCAGATGCGTGCCTGGAAAGAGGCAAACCCAGGCCGGAGCCGTGTCTCTAATATGAAGAGACGGGCTCTTCAACGAGATGCTTCAGGCCAGGCCACACCAGAGCAGATCCAAGCCCGCATCGACTACTACGGCGGCAAGTGCTGGATCTGTGGAGCCCCCTACACCGAGATAGACCACGTCAAGCCCCTCTCGAAAGGCGGATCGAACTGGCCTGCGAACCTACGCCCGGCGTGCAAGCCGTGTAACTGTAGCAAGAACGATGCTTGGCCGATGGCAGAGGTGATCAGACGACTGGGGCGGTAGTTGCTTTTCATGCATTGGGAGCGGATACTGTCATCAATGGCCCTTTCTCATTTCATCGATGATCACATCCATGGATTTGATTCAATCTATAACTACCGAAGTCATCAAGGGCCTGTTTGCACTGTTTGGTGCAAACAAAGCGGCTAAAATAAAACTTAAAGAGGGCGTTGAGGTCAAACTTGCAACTCATCTGAAAGAGGTGCTCAACTGGAGCCAGAGTGTTCAGTTTTATGGAATGTCCTCGCAAGAAGAGGTAGCTCGAAGCACTATCGAGTTAATGCTGGATACTGTACCCAGGAAATTTCGAGGTGAAAAAACAAAGGCCCCCAAGCTTCATGAAGAAACCCTAATAAGCAATAGCTTAAACTATCTTCTTCTGGGCGATCCTGGCTCTGGCAAGACTACAACTTTAAAGCGGCTAGCAAGAAAGATTCTACTTGAGGAGTCGAAGCAAGATGGTGATGTTTGGCAGTACCCTGTGGTTGTTCGACTTCGTGATATAGAAGACAGAACCTCTATCTCACAGGTGATTGCAGACATGATTGGTATAGCATATACAACCAGAACGAGGGAATTACAAGGATTACGAGGAATGCCAACGACTATTGTCGAACATTTCGTTGGTCCTGAGAAACTAGAACATGTTATTCCCTCCGTCCTTGAGTCTTCTGGCGCTTTGCTTCTTATTGATGGACTTGATGAAGTCCATATACAGAATAGAGAAACCGTCGAAAAGAGTATTGTGGCTTTAGCTCATCGTATGGTTCTCGGTAAGATCATACTATCATGCAGATCTGGAGACTATGTTCGAGATCTTCCAAACTTTACTGTTGTGGAAATTTGCCCACTTGAGCTTCACCAAGTGGGTGACATAGCCAGTCGGTGGTTAAATGACCCTCAAGTATTTATAGATAAGCTGTACAAGCTTCCATTCTATGACTTGACAACACGCCCACTCTTTCTTTGTCAATTAATCGTCTTCTATCGAAATAGTGGATATCTACCCAATCGACCCTCTGATGTATACAAAAAACTAATTAACCTTTCACTGGAAGAATGGGATCGCAGGAGGGGAGTAAAACGTGTTTCCGAATATTCCAGCTTCGACCCTGAAAAAAAACGCGACTTTCTGGCTGCTTTATCATACAGGTTGACATATCAAATCAAGGTAAAACGATTTGATCGATATAGTGTAATCATTTTATGGTATGTACAGTGCCGTCATATGGATCTATATATCATATATAAAGATCAACATATATC
>WUAR02586354.1:0-24503 GCA_015164055.2 Chrysaora achlyos | reverse complement strand
TACCAAAATCGAAAGTGTATTTTTGAATCTCTTATGTGTTAATTTATATACTTGTGTGTTTGTGGCTATATTATTAACATATATATAGTACTGATGAAGATGTAATATCGAAACGTTTACCAAAATCGAAAGTGCATTTTTGAATCTCTTATGTGTTAATTTATATACTTGTGTGTTTGTGGCTATATTATTAATATATATATATATATATATATATCTTTATGGAAAGCATATCATCATATAAAACAATTTATTATAAAACAACAATAGAAAATTCTACCTTGGAAATCGGGTGAGAAATTCGTCATCCAATGCTCCAATGAACTAAAAAGGAACATATCTAATTACTTCTCATTCATCTAGATAGCAGTAGTAACTACATTCAAATTTCCCAACAGGAAATCTAAATAGCATGACAAAATTTAAAATTGGCTTAATTTAAAAAGGTAAAATATTTCAAAACAATTCGTAATATAGCTACTCACGTCAAGAGAATTTTGTCGGCGTGCGAAGGAATTGCTGGAAGTTGGCTGTTAAAATAACACGAATACGCTTAATCTCGCAAGAAGGTAAATAAAATAAACATACTATTAGATACTGGTATACAGTTCATGGAAAACTGTGCCAGACGACCAAGGAAGATCAATTTGGGTTATGGTGAAGGCGGGTACGCTAAATTGAACGGCCACTAATAAAATTCAAACATTTTGGACATATTTTCTGACAGAAAAAGCGTACGAAATCTTTTTCGTTCGATATTTTGTGTGTTCCAAAATATTTACCGTCCAAAATTTTGTCCACTATGGCAAAATCGTAGAAAAGTTTTTCTCTATTATAAAATGAAATGTCTTGTTCACGAAACAATTGGTGTTTTGTACCAAAGAACGAAAAGCAGTTTCTCAAACGAAAATGTGAATGTTGGTAGGCGTAAGCTGATCAGGTCAAAAAGGGAAATTCAAAAGGGCAAAAGCATTTCTGTAAATATTGCGAAATTGTGATTGTAAAGCGTTTGCATGCAAGATGGCAGACCAGTTTCTATGCTTATACGCAACACAATTGTGGGATAATTATGAACGCATTTAGCTAAAATGGCAATTATGAATTTAGCAAATGTAGCTGAGTAATGAAAATAATGGACTATGCAGAAATGATGTGTTGAGAAGTAGAAACCTTGCAGGCTTGGATAACTAAAAAACCAATGCTATCATCTGATTCCATTGCTCTGGGAAAAAAAAAAGTTCAGAAGGGTAAGTTAGAGTGTTTCTTAATACAAACAAAAACAAATTTGGTATTCATTTGTAGATGACTTCAAATTTCTAATCATGAGAGGAAAGCCGTTTTAAGAAATAAAACTGGATCATGGGAAAACAATTTTAACGAAAAACCAGTCACAATGTACTTTAAAGTGCTTATAGGTTCAAAACCTATCAAATGTTTTTGTTAAAGTGCTTGTAAGGTCAAAACGTAACCCTATGAATTTTTCTTGCCTAGGCAAAAGCTTGATCGAAGAAAACAAGATAAGTGCGACCAATAAAAGACTTTTAACAACGTCAATGTGTATAACTTTGCAATATAACTTCTAAAAGAAAAAAATCAATCTTACAAGAACTTTAAATTCTATGGTGTACAACTGAATGCTGATTTAAAATATATAAGCTATACGGCTGAGAATTAGCTATCTGCACGTTTTTAGCCCCTAAAAGTTCCCCTTCCCAGCTCTATTCTCTGTGCAAGACACGATCAAAAAATACCTCCCGTGACGACTCGAGGACCCGTAGTGATGTGACTGGAAGCACTGTCTTTGTCAAAATGGAGAATAATGGCTCATTCTGGCACAGGTCAGTTGAACCATGCAGCATCAAGGTAGATCGAGCAATTAGAATCGAATAAAGCTTAAAAGAAGACGGCATGTATAACTTATGTGCACAGGATGCCGATCACAGCAAGCATAGATTTGAATACCAGCCTGAACAGAGGTTTGAAAAAAATTCATAGAAGGAATAAGCCTAAATGACTGCATGGAATGGCCAGAGAACGACATCACACCTGGTTTATTCATGACAGTCAAAAGTTTAGACTGGAAAGTACGATTTGCTTAGAATGTATTGCCAATTATAGTACCATTACAACCCAAGTAAACATGCAAGTTATAAACGCAAAACCTATAATTTGCTAGACATCATTGAACTGCTTATGAAAATTGAGGACCTTGTTTCATGAGAAATTCTATTTTATCTTAGTTACTCTGGACAGGAAATGTTCATAAGAATAGCAAATATCACAATCTCCTTACAGTTTTATTCAATTCATAACATTGAACAATTATACATAGGTTGACAGAAATCATTCTTGATTTTAGACTATCTGCCCTCGAAGAATTTTGTGTTTCTGGATTTGGTGTTTCTGTCCATCTGGCATAAGCAGGAAGAATTGAAGAGTCCTGAAAAACTGATAAAAATATTTTTTTTATAGCTTAAGGCGTGCCTACAAGATACTTTTGTGTATGGTTTTACTGTACCATAATAAATAGTCCAGATATATTGAACCATGCTTCTATTTTGCATTGCATATCAATTATTTTCATCAAATTGCCTTTTCTTGTTTTTCTGTTTTTGAGAGCTCAACTGAGGGATACAAAAGTCACGACAAAGTTTATTTCATTGTATAGATTTTTTCTTGCTTAATTTGTAAAATAAAAATTGTGATATTTAGGTATATCAACAAAATCACTAATGTGGTAATTGGACTCAAGATTTTGGACAGATCGAACGAAGTAAACCCAACAAACAGGCAAATTATCGTAGGCTAGACACTTGGTAAATAAATATGGAGTTAGAGAACGAGAGAGCAATTTATTAAAAGGGGAACAAGCTATTCATTACCTTTTTCAAACGAGTTTTTCTACATCCATCCAGTCTGGTGAACTGTAAACTAAATTGCACAGCGATACATTTTTGAGAATCTCCGCAGCCGTTCATAGCGCATATTCGAGCAGACTAGCCAACATACAACCTCGACATGTATAAAAAAAGTTCCTCGCAAATATAATGAGCAAATTCAAAGACAGAAAGTTTTACCATGTGATTTCAAGATTGCTGAAATTCGAGAACTCTGTACAGCGAAATTATAAACAACAGCCACAATAACAGCCCTGCCCCAGTGGCATCACGAGTGCGATGAATTTTTTTTGCCTAGGCCAAAGTTTGATGAAGAGAACAACATATTTGGGCGCAATAAAATACTTTCAACAACGGCAATGTTTAACTTTGCAATATTTAATGTTTAAAGGAAAAAAATGTCCACCTAACAAGCACTTTAACTAATGAATTAAAAGGAATTTTTTTGGATAAAAAGAAAAATAATTTCTTGAAAAGCTACTACTGTAAAAAAGATTTTGTTGAATAAGGTACCATCACCCTGCTTCATTAACCACCAAAATATAGGCCTTAATCTGTCTGTTAATTTTTAAACGTCATAGAATATCTCGCGAGGCCAGCTGAAGTCTACGCCATAGCATTTCTCCCAATAAGCTCGTTCTTTGTGAAAATTTCAGACGGGTTGCATTTGCGGAAGGAATGACGCAGCTCTTGTGGCGGTGCAAAGGTGCTCTGATCCATGTTTCTATTGGCCGATGGTTCGACAATAACTGGGCTAAGCCATCCAAAGAACTGGTTGTTAAACAATTACTATGTAGTTAAGTTAATAGGAGGCGCATTACAAAAACTTTCTCACAGCTTACTGTTAGAGAGTCAATGATAGAAACTACGGAACGTTTGCTGTTCATATTTCTTATTGGGAAAAGGAAACCAGCAATCGCGGTAGCCGAGAAGAGTGGCGATGGTACTCTATTCGAACAATCGCTTTGACGGTTTTGAAGAATCTGTTACGACCATTCTAAAATTAAGATAACCTTCTTACTTGATAGGCAATGATAGCCTTCGTGATGGTGAAAGTTCAATATCTTTAAGACAACAAAAGGTCTGTCCAAGAGATACAACCTGCTCAAAAATAGCCATCAATGAATTTCTTATCTTTTTCAAGCATGTGAAGTTCTTAATTAACTGAATATCTGAATCTCACGTTTTCCTGCAAGAAATAACCAGGTAGCTTTTGTTGCACACTAAGCATTGAAAGCTGACTTATAGTATACTGAATTGTGCATAAACTTTTAAGCATTAAAAATTGAAAAATAAAGCCCAGCTCACGTATAATTTCAAAAATATAGCTATTTTTCCTTTTCTTGGAAATACGATTAAATATAAATAATTGACAATAACTACCTGATTCTTTGAGCGATTTCTCACATCGCAAACAGTCAACTTCAGCCGGGTTGACATTGAAAATCTATGGCCTAAAGTAATGGTTTTCAAAAAGAAAGGCTCTGAACTGTCCTGAATCAAAAAATAAATATTTCATTAAACGTCAAATATTTTGGACGAATAAATTTCGGACAAAGTAGCGTTTGAGAATCACAAATCACGTACTAGCAGGGGTGACCAAAGCGAGTTCATTGCGAAAAAAAAAGAACAAAAGCAAGGGAAAACTAAAACTTCATACAAAATTGGTAGCCAACCTCACATATTTCAGTTTGGGAGAGACTTGACCAGGAACTTTCGAACGGCATCATTGTGGAGACCTTAATCATAAATGCAGCCTTGTTGTTATCTAACACCGAAGACATCGCCGTGCAAGCTATTGAAAAAAAAAACGAATACAAGATTGAAGTCAAATTGTCTACCATATGTTATAAAAAGCAAAAACAGATTTCATCCACAATAACTGAACCATAACAAAACATCAACAATTCATATTTCTTTAAATAAAAAGAAAGCAACAAATGATTTACCAAAGCAGAGCTCAATCCTTGGGGGAATAATTTGTAGCAGCAAAGAATCATTACAAGTAGGAACCGTTGCTGTTAGGGTTGGATGAACGTCTACGCCACCCTGCAAGTATCAAAATAGGGTTACTTCTTCATGATTGATCCTTTCAAGGCAATGACAATTGTAGATACACATATATAGGCTTTGTTGGTATACTAGATGCCTAAAAAATCTTGAATATAAACAACAATTAAAAAAGTATCTAAAGGCTTTTTAAAAAGAATTACTGTTTTCATGATTAGATGTACCGACCAAACCGTTTGTAGGTTATGTAGACAAGGATAATGCCAAAAACTGCCGTTCAAAAACTGAACATTAACCGTAAAAGTAACCTTCTATTCGATTCGTACTGGATTTTATTACCAATAAAGGGAAACTCTTAGATTCGCAGTAGGAATATTTTTAGGTAACATAAGGTCAACCGAAACACTATGATTGAATCTAATAATTCTGCCTAAGTGAAAGAAGATTAATTTTCACTTCATTCCGATGAAGTTGCTTCGATGCAAGGCCACTTTGTTTGGGATTTCCAATCACTTCGTCTCATCTGGTGGATGCTTTTAATGATCCATTCAGAGGATTTTTTTATCTATTTTACAATAATTCTGTCTAGTTAAACGCAATTAATTGGTTGGTTCGTTAGTTTTAATTTGTCATTTTTTGTTAAAGATCAAAATTTCTAAAGATCAATGTTTATTTTTGTCTCTTTTATCTCAAATCAGCACTTTGTTGTAAAAAAAAAGAACGATTCACTAACACAGCAATTACCATAACAATTACAATTACAATTACAATTACATTAGCAATTACAACTAACAAAAAAAACCAATATTTAATGGAATACTTAACAGAACACATAATAGAATACTCACAGCTTTCACAGGTTCGTGATCCGGCAATGGATCCTGCAGTAAAAAAACATTGTTAGTGGTATAGTTTTCGGCACTACGATGCATAACGAATAACGAATAAAAACAACTTAAAACGACAACATATCTATTTTCGGAGGCTCTTACAAATGGAAATAACATACAAGTTATAACTACAACATCCTTTTACAACGATAAAAAATATTCATTACATAAAGAGAAAACAATATCCACTGTGCATTGGAACGAAGTGAGCACATCCGACTTGTAGACACCCACTAGACACCCACTACAGACGAAAGAAACGTTCTGCTATTTAGACTTTGAAATGAACCGTTAAAATGAACAATGTTTCTCTTTTTACAACAAAACATCTAATACACAGATAAAAACGTTATGCCACACATTACGGACGAAATATCTTGTCATAAAACACATTACAATTAGTGTAACCAACAATAAGGTCAAAAGGTTCTTCATTTTCATTTTGTAAGATATCATAGAGGATTTAAGAACATTCTGGTTCACTAGGTGCGGACATGTCAATGTGTTGAGTGACCATATATCAGCGATAGCTTTATTGTCACAATAAAAAATAATGCACTTTTCATTGAGAGCTTCAGGCTACAGGAGACAGGCAAAGTAGATTCGAAATAGTTCTTTAGAGGAGACAGACATTTGAAGCTTGCAGAAAATTACAAGAATAGAACGCTAGCCGAGGAGAGCTCAAGTGGCATAAGTCCGGATGTGAAAAATTTAGATCAGGCAACTGAGAGCATAATAGAGAACAGTGAGGGGGCATAGGAAGAAATAGTTCAAGTCGATGCTATTCCGCTTTTTGCTTCAAAGTTGGGCGCAAGGTTTATTCGCCAGTCCTGGGGGACATCCTAGGATCTGGTTTACCAATATTCACAAATGACGATTGCTCAAATAAAACTTGTTTTTTTTTTGGAAATGTCTTGAAATAACTTTCTAAACAACACAATTCCGTGGCATTCGTAATGTCATAAATTTGAATCTTCTATAAGGTTATTCTAATGGCACAATATTCTTTTGTTGATAAGAGCAGCATACATTTAGAATTACTTGAATTTTCGAGAAAAAGCTCGCGTAAGAAATGCGATCTCAATCGTAAAGTCTGTGCCAATTTGTACTCTCCAAATTGCAAGTTTTTCACACAAAAAATGCAAATACAGGAAAAAAAACACACATTGAAATTTGAAACAAGTAATACTGAACCAACCATATCTAAGATTGGTGGCGTATCAGTCAAATATAGTGTGAGTTTTGCTAGCACTCTTCTTTATTAGTAAAAGACGAGAAAAAATCCAGAACCTTGAATAACGATGATGAACGATCTTTGTTCTAAACGATGTTTTATCTTTGTTCATTCTCCAAGATATGGTTAAGACATACGAATAGACTTACGGTCAAATCTATATTTTCATAGTTGATTCCTAAAGAATAGCAAGTCACTGGATGAAAAATTGTATGCTTCTAGTACTAATTCTGGGATACTTACTTGGCCGCTAAATTCAGAAATTATTTTTCGCAGTTCAGCCACTCGTTCGGACAGTTTTTGGTATCTATGAAATAAAGTAGCAATTACGACAAACGAAATGATACATCCAAGGTAATATCTCATAGTGTCTATCTAAAATACACCCTGAAGAGTAATAAATCAAAACCAATTATTATGAACTTGAAAAATTTCAAACGTTCAGATGAAAAACATCTGACAATGTTATAGAGAATGCTCATTGGTGAGTATGCTCAACATTTGCTGATATAGATGAAACGACAAGGTGCTGGTCAAAATGTATGAGAAAATAGTTGAAGACCATATCAAGAAAAGAAAAGCATGTTTTACCCTTGAATGATATCAAGATCAGAAAGATGACGAAGTATAGATACAAACTTCTAAGGAATTCAATGGAACAAGGACGTCAAACGAGTGGAAGGAATATCGTAGGGCAAACAATGAAGTAACGAAACTTCCAACGAAGGCTAACGCAAGATATTGGAGGAATCAGTTCAGTGCAGCAACGTGTAGAAATGATTTCTGGAAGATGTATAGCAAAGTAACCATGAAGAGAAAAGGAACAAAAATAGGCTAATAAAAATCGTTAAAAGTTAAAAGATATGAATGATTTCTACACAAACAATGGCAGGAAAATATCAAAAACACTCACAAAATAATGACAAAGAAATTGAACATATCGATAGAATAACTACCACAGCAAAAGATCCAAGCTATGACAGGGATGCTCATGTGAAGCAATTAATAAAAATAATCCACGTAAAGCATCAGGGCCTTTTTGAGTCACCAGCAAAGAACTAAAAATACTGCAAGGCAGCAATGTTACAGCCTAGAGATTCAGTCCGTTTTCGACCTACTTATGGATCGGTTTGAAAGCGTTCCAGATGAGATCCGATCTATTTTTGTATCGTGTAAACAAGTTGACCTGATCCAAAACTGGATCTCTTCGAAAAAGCGGCATATACGCATGCGCATGTACGCCTTTGCGTAAATTTCTAGACCCAAAAGTGGATCGTATCCTTGTCTCGTGCAGGCGGGAAGCCTATCCGTGCCAAAAATGGGACCGATGGATCCGATTAACTTTAGATCCGAGCCATTCTTGCTCGTGTAAACGTGTAAATGCAGCCTAAGAAATTAATATTTGAAATTAACATCTTGACACAAGCGAATTTATATTGATTTTAATAAAAAATTAATAAAAAAGGAGGATTTTCTGCGTTTTTTCAAAATTTTTCACCCTGCTTTTTTAATTTCCTTGATCCACGATTTCATTTCTTCCTCTGATGAAGCGACGAGCTCGTAGTTTGGTTCATCGCTATCTTTGAAATCTATTTTGAAATGAAAAACTTTATCTAAATAACTGTTCAACTATCATAAACGATTTGATTCATAAGAAAAGTATCCGTTAAATTTGAAGTGACATGCAGGAAAGTAAGTAAGAAAACTAAAGAAAAGAGTCAAAACCCTCTCAAAATCTCCTAAACTACATCTATTTGTCAAATAAAAAGTCTTTCAGCATTTGAAAAGGTTATATCCTTTATTCTTGAAATATTTTAATTGTCATAGAAAACTGAACTTGATAAACATTCCTGTAATGTTCAAACGAACAAAATTTTGCATTCTTGCAGCACATACTAGTAGATAGCATTACTTTTCTAAGATGCTCAAAAAGGCATTAAACGGTCAAGAGCCTCCAAGTTAGGTTTTACAGTGCATTGTATTAATCACATTTTCATAAAACTCTATAAAGGTTCGGAGATGTCTGATGCAGTCTCAAAGAAATCGGTCAAAGGAATAATTATTAGATCGTATATGATGATGCTGTTCAATAAACCAACGCAGCAAAGCGCAAGTGAAGCATGTTGTGTTTGGATACCTCTTAAAGAGGAAAAAGAGAGAACAGGAATGGTAGAATAGGGGAATAAATGAATCATCAGTACATATATCTTGATTTGAAACAATTTTAAAAATGAAATTCAAATCGTTTGAACAAATAGTTTTTGATCTATATTGTTTCAAAGAATGGTTTCTTTAAAATCCCTAAAAGGGGAAACACGTACAAAACACGTTATGTGAAATATCGAAGAGCATCTCTTGACTAGCAAAAAATCTTCGAAATTATAATAGAAATTTCCAACGATTTGAGGCAATCTCAAAAAACAAACTTTTGAAATTTTGATAATCTCAAAAGCTGGAACGGGGGACGGGAAAAATTCTAAAAAGGAGAACGCAAAAATTGTTTAGCACAGAAATATCTAATGGATATCATTCACAGATAACCTCAGATATCATTCACAGATAACCTTTCAGCTCGTCAATTTTGACATTCGCATGTTCACGGCTTTTCCTTTGATTTATCGGAAAGTTTTTCCCTAGACCGTACAACTGTCTTTAATTTAGATGAAATTCCTGCCTTGTGCCTAAAATTAATTATCAATCAATAAATGTAATGTTTTTGTTAGCAATATGAGAAATCATAACCTTTGGTGTCAAACGACTTCTGCCTGTTTTCAACAATTTCGTTGTTAGTATTACCCATCGCAGTATAAAATCCAGTGCTGGTCAGTAAACTTCGCCATGCTATTTTAAATGTAACTGAAGCCTCACATCAGGAAAACTACCAAAGCAAGCAACTAAAGGGGACGAATTTTCCTGGCTAGAAACCCATAGTCGCCTCTTTCAAGCCACTGATCGCATCACTCGTAGACACTGGCGCAACTTTCTGAAAAACGCAATTCCTATGCCACTAAAACGCCATCTCTACTTATTACCAACATCACTGTAGGGAACACCTTGCTGTATACCCGTCTTTCGGTAGTCACGTGACTTAGTGTAGTACTTATGTTTTGTTTGGGCCTAACTTCCTCATTTGGTTACAGTACTTCGGTTAACATCACCCTCTAATCCGACATCGCACCGTACATGTCGATGGATTATCATAATTGCTGACATTACAATGCCTATTGTTGATGTGGATTAAAAGTTATCCGTGATTTCCCGCCTGCGTCCTCGCTTCACAAGCTTCGTGAATTGTTCAGGCCTTGTAAATTTTTCGCCGTTTCATCCTACCGAGCGCTAACATCGTCCTGCCTCTCATTGATTTGGTCTCGGGTAAACACGACTTGAAATGATACAATATTCCTGAAGAAGCTCTTTTTGTCAACGCTATCAAAACACCTATAGCCAAAGTTACTATGATTGCTCATCACTCTTCACTCATCACTCGGATACCTCACCAATGCCACACGCAATAGCAAAGCAGCAATTAGAAAAAATTCTACTAGCGGCCACACTGAATTCAAGGTTCTTGGTTACCCTTTACGTCACACAACCACTGATCTCTAAATAAAGACTGGACCGAGCTCCTACTGTTGAAGAACTGAAAGCGGTCAGATTTTTGGCGGCCATCTTAGGTCGTTCCCACTTTGCTATGGGAATTCGTATACTGTGCTGTTTGGGAGAAAACTTCAACGAAAGCTTGATGCAGTTGAGCTCCTTTTAAAGTTTGTATTTCACTTTTCAGTCTATAGGAAACATCTTTAAGTTTATTTTATATTGTTTTAAGGGTTTGCTACGCATTTTGGGCCGTAAACACGGGTCTGCGAAACTCCGCTTTTTCAGGCAGAGTAGGCCTACTGGCCTTTCATTGGCAGTTGGTCAGCAATTTACTACGCTGAGCAATAAGCAATTCTCAAAGCTGTCTTTTCTAATTTTCAACAACTTTTAGATCTGGCATTGGTAATCTTGGTAATTTAGGCATTCTTTCAACCAATAACGAAAATTTATTCAGTTAGGCCCAAACTTGTTTTGATTTCGCATCTAGAGCACAACATACAAGTACGTAAAAAGATATGAAAAAGAAAGTCGTAAACGGAATTTGATGCCCGGTGAAATCTCCGAGCTTCTGAGGAATTATCTTAAATAGAACACATTCAGTTTTTTGATGATTTATAAGGGTTGTTGCGACTGACAATGGGGTTAAATCATTGGCATAAGAGGTAGGTTTGAAAAAAAGCTATTGCTGATAGGAATCTGTTCTTCACTGATGTTCGAAGAGCACAAGCTTGCTTAGCTTCTTCCTGATCTTTGGACCAGAGCATGCCTATCTTGCTTCTTTCCCAAGATGGTAGAGTCTGATTTTGCAGCAGCACTTGTCTAAAATCTTGATCAGACCAAAAACATGATTTTCATCCACTGCTGAATCAACTATATGGTCATTACATTGTATTTACTTAGTTACTGACCTGTGCAGTGTGGACGTTTTCCACCAGTAAATGCTAGCATTCTTGCAAAGCACTTCTCTGTTTCTTCACACACTTTGATAACACTCTGTGTTGGTTTGAATAGCCCTCCTCTGTCTTTCAATGCCAGGAACTTTGATGCAGCAGCGTTGTTTTTGGAACCAAGTGCCATGCAACAGTGCATGCAGATCAGCTGTTTCTCTGCCATTCTTGCCACATATCCAGCAATATAGGAGATAGCAGCTTTCTTGTATTCTGTTAGACTGGTGATGTTGGGAGAATCAGCATAGTCATGATCTGACTGCATGGGCTAATCTTTCAGATTGTACTTTCTGATGAGTGCAGCATTTGATAGAGTGACATTATGTTTGTTGCCATTGCAGGAATCGCCAAGTACATGGAGGATGTCTGTTGGATCCTGTTTCTGGCCATTTCCTAAGCCACCCTAAGTGCTGCTTCTCACCAGAAGACGTTTGTACGCTGCAGTGAACTGTTGGGGGATTGGATTATTGTTGAATCCTCCTGCAGACCGATCAGCACCAAAGAACAATTCCAGGTGATCTTGGCAGACCTTGTACATCAGCATGTACTTCAGTGGAGCCTGGGTGACCTCAACCAGATCATGGAACATCTTCTTGGTACACTTGATTGCCACCAAAAATCCAACAAATCCTGTCTTACGACGTGTCAATTACATCTTCTGTCTTGATGCATTCTTCAGACCAAGTATATATTCATTAGCCTTGGCAAGAAATGGAGACCATGAACTTTTGTCACCGAAACGAAGTGCAGATATGTATCCTTTGGCA
Organism: Chrysaora achlyos; assembly: GCA_015164055.2. Classification (NCBI taxonomy): domain Eukaryota; kingdom Metazoa; phylum Cnidaria; class Scyphozoa; order Semaeostomeae; family Pelagiidae; genus Chrysaora; species Chrysaora achlyos. The sequence continues at coordinate 12,161 of WUAR02586354.1, read as the reverse complement.
AAAGGATTCCTGGAGTTGAGGATATCAAACAGACGATCGAATAGACGAATGAACCTCACAGTTGCTGCATATCCTTGAAACTGTTTCAACTTGAGAACATTAGCACAATACTCTATGGCATCAGCAACACTTGAGCTAAATACTTGTGCAGCAAGATTGACTTTCATTTTTTGCTGCCACCATTGAATATGTGCTTTTTTTAGTTTGTTCCCAAGCCGAAGTCCTTCATTGTCCTGAAGCTTCTGGAGGTCCACCTTGTATTGCCAAAAAATATTGCTGTTGTCCATATCCATCAAGATGCCACCTTCTGCAAGTGCATTCCTCACTAACTTGAGCATATGGCAAATATCAAGAAAGACATCAACACGTTCAAAACCATTTAGAGGATGTTGAAAAGATGAAACCAGTTGTGAAGAGTCTAAGCAAGCTCCAAGCTCAGAAGCGAAGCATCTTTGACTCCAACATCATAAAGCCGTTCAATAAAAACTTTTATAAGGTTTGCACGTTCTGAACCACTCAGACCATCAACAAAGAAAGAAGCGCAAGGAACTTTCCAAGACCCATTCACATTCACAACCATGAAAACCAGTGCATCTTTTGCCATTGGAGTCATCATTAATGCTGTCACCAAGATCTACATAGCCTCTGTACTTGTTGCCATCCCAGAAACATGTTTCTTGATAGCCATTTCATCAAGCATCAACGAGCAGATGACCCTTTTTCCAGTCTTCGCAGCATCTTCAACCTTAATCTTCAGAGCCTAATTTATTTCAATGTGCTAAAAATATAATAGGCCAGTTATTTATACAAAATGCACGAGTGGGCCTAATCCGCCCGGCTCGAGATAATTCAATGAAGTGTTTTAATGCTAACAAATTAATCATCTTTACTTAGAAATTTGATTCTATAAATTTTTCTTTGAGTTTAATTCTAAAAATAGCTTCTAGAAGGTCAACCTAACTTCCAAAAAGTGCGCCATAGGACAGGCAGGCCTAGACATAAAGTCTTGTCAATGTAACTTCAAAGCTACTTGCAAATGAAAAGTCCGGGGAAGCTGCCTTTTTGTGAGTGACTCTTCATCGCTGCTGCCTTCGCTATCGCTTCGTTCGTCTTTTTTCTTTCTTTGAGCACCCGAAAGCATTACACTGTGGTCCGCGATACTTACTCATGCCTGTTTGCACTGTATAATTGAAATAGTTTGGGAACGACCTAGCATGGCGCTGGTCAAAAGTTGCGGCTTCAGAAAATATGAGCCGCAAACAATAGGAAGCTCGATCCAGTCTTTATTTAGAGATCAGTGCACACAATTCGTCATATAATCAAACGGACACTCACCACCCTGTATCTCAAGGCTCCTGGTCAGCGTACGAAAATTTGCAGATACTCGTACGTAATCAGCGCAGAGAAACGGTTTTTGGCCACCCTAACAGAAAACCTAAAACCTAACAGAAATTCTCAAGGCAAGACATAAACGTTTATTTCAACGATTCAGTATTTAATCTTGTTTTATCGATTGTTTCGCTCTCGCTTGCGACCAAGGGGGGGGGCAGGTACCGACATTTTTTTTTGTTTTCCAATATCATTATGTAAATTTTTATCATTATGTTAACCTCACAAAATGTTAACCTCGCCCTAAATGCTGAATGAAACGCTGCTTGGACAAATTTTTGCAACAGTGGAAATCCCCCATAAATATTGTGGAAATAATATTAGAATCGCATAGATTTTCCTTCACGGTTTAATTTTATGAGGGGAACCCCTTTCTCTGATGTAAAAATAAAAGAAAATGTATGTAAAGGGTGACCAAACTGAAAATTCGAAAAGAGTGGTTGCTAAATCATTTGCGAACTGATGGGCAGCAATAGAGGTTCGTCGACGACAATGGTAGAGTGCGAGGAATAAATATATATACAAGATAATATTATTGCCAATTCAACTTAGCCAAATCTGACTGTTGCACGTGCAACTTTGGCTATTGGCTAAATCAATCCCTGAAAACTCGAGATTTCTGAGTCCGAGAATAATGTTGCTTTTGGTAACGCAATTATAGACTTAATAAAAAGCAATGGTTGTCCAGTCCTAAGTTTGAGTTCCAACCAGCTATCTCTGATATCGACTTCCCATTGATCTAGTATACTATTGCTGGGAGAGCCTGATATTGTAGTCTTTTAACCAACTACAGTAGCCTCAGTTCGATTTAGCTCCATCCATCCACTCCAGCACGCCAGAAATTGCTATGACGACGAAGAACATTGACAATCATCATCGAAAAACGTCCTTTGTCTTCTCAAAGACGAAAAACAGCATTAAAAGCAGTTATAAACAACAGCGTTTCACAGTAAAAAATTACAGCCAATCCAGACATGGAAATGTTTGGAACTTTTCTCGAAAATTCGGAGGAATTTGTTGCTTTGGATTTGCAAAATAATTTTTAGGAAAAAGACAACCTGCAAGGAGGAGAGGTCTCGAGAAGTCAAGCAGAAGCGGCTTTAGCTGGCAACATCGCAATTTATTATGGATCGAAGATGGCAAAATAAATAGATTATCTCGCAGCAATACTCCTGTGTTGCCGTTGCTCTTTCATTGTCTTGCTTCTCCTTCTTCTCCGTATTGTCAAAATGCCCAATACCAATAGTGCGACCTCTTTGTCCATGTTTATTTTACAACAACACCTTCAAGTCGAAGGCAAATCGAACTGAAGGAAACACAGACGCAAGCTGGGAATTGCTTGCTTCTGCGTTTGCTTCACTGCTCAGTGCGCATGCTTACTTCACTTACGCCTGCGTCTGCTTCACTAGTGTCAAACAGGACTAAAGCTTCTGTTGGGTATCTGTTTTTTTTTTCAATAGTTATATCTCATTTTCGATGTATTGACCTGTATCATAGTATAATAGTAATATAATGTAGTTATTCCAAATAATGTTCCAATATATACCGCAGAAGTCTTATTCTCCTATAAAAAACTCAAGCCGAGCCACCCATATTTAATGTTAGGAAATGTGGGATAAAGGCTGCAAAACCTGCCTAATTAACGGGCGTGTTCAAGCTTCTCACATCAACTTTTGTTTTTGGCCAGCCAGACAAATCAAGCAAGTAACCTATTTCAAGCAAGAAAATTTCATAGAAAAGCTATTGAAAATGATTCTTTCCAGCAAAGGTGATGAAACACGAAAACACGAAATATTTTTACGCATCGAGCCATGCAATTTAAAAAAATCAAAGCAAAACCGTAACAGAATGCATTAAGATATCTAGTCTTACCAATGATGAATGAGAATTGTCTATTGTCTGGGTTAAGAAGCACATCAGAATGGTCAAGAACAATCAGACCTGCAACTTCGGAAGACTACGGAGGAAAAAAGACTAGAGGCGTTAGTTGCCGATATTCTCCACAAAAAAGGAAGACAAAAAATACATTATTTTTAAGCTCTCAAAAAGTGATAGATTAACGAAATGGCACTTAGATTGGCATTGTTTACAGAGCACAAATAGAATTGAAGTATGAACAATAAAAGAATGAAAACATATGCTAGTTAGGATTAAAGTGTGAAAACGTATGGGAGTCAATGTATGGGTGGTTATTTTGATTTCATTGTACAATTTGCAACATACGACCACATACTGCCAATAGCTTGTGTTGTCTTTTAGTTAACCGGCATACTATTGTGCGTATGCCATACTTAGGGAACTCGTTAATCGCCTTTTACAAAGTAAAAATTCATGATTTATCGAATCATTCTCATCAGATACTAAAAATATGGCAATCTCATATGTTTGTTGCTGTGATTGATGAATATGTGATTGAAAGGTGGATGTCAAAAGAAAAGCTTACAGCATTACCTGCTCCCTTGTTTTGAAGTAGAACAAAAGATTCCCTCTTAATCTTACCAATCTCTCTGTAAACTCTGAAAAGCAGTTAGAGTACCGCTTAAATCAAATTTAGCATGGCTAGTGTCATAACTACATCAGAGATATATGATCTCTTATTATTGTTACCACAGCTACCCAGTTTGAAACAAATGTAAATATTAGCTATACTCCTGTGCCATTTTCGGTCTTCTGTAGCAGGGGTGGAGTGTATATAAGAAATCCTAGCCTGGCTTTGTAGCTCCAGCAATTGTCATTGCAATGCATAAAGATCAGTTGCGACGAAGTGCCATAGCGACGATGAATTGCTAGACAGTTGACACCAATAATTGAAAATCGCACATTGTTTTCTCACACCTGAAAACAGCATTCTAATCAGTCGTTTACAAAAGTTTTTGACTGTTGAAAATGCATCAAGTCTAGACAGGCAATTTATTCTGACTTTTAGTCGAAAAACGAATTTAACCAAAAACACGAATTAAAGCGAGCAGAAGTTCAACGCTTTTCAAGTCAAAAATATTTTTTAACAAAAACGCAGCCTGCTAGGAGAAGAGGGCTTAAGAAATAGAGCGGTAGGGGCTCGAGCAGTCAACATCGAAATTTGTATCAAAACGGCAAGAAAATAACATTTATTTTACTAATGAACACTCAACATTTCAAGAAATATCATCCTAAGGAAACTTTGAAAACAAACTCTTTCAATATCGAAGAAACTGAATTTTACCTCTGTGAAAAGTAGTTTTAATTGTGAAAAATCATATTGGCCAAACTTGTTTAAGTGTTGTGAATTTCCGAAAAATATTATAGGTTAAAAATGTCCTTAGGTACAAGAAAGACGAGGAGTATGCTAAAACGTTTTGAAACAAATGGAGAAATTAATTGATATATTCAATGATTTTTTAGCGACTGAAATTATAATCATAAGCTGTGCTTTATAGATCACTAAAAATTAAACGCTTTCATGCTCAGAGCTTTGACGATAGTTCTAAATTTCTAAAGAAAAAAGAGAAAGAAGCGTAGTTTTAATTTGTCTGACATCCTTTTTAGTGTTTGTTCAAAGCATTTCTTTCCACTTTATGATCATTTAAACTTGCAGGCCTCTTTGTCATCCATGCTCTGTTTATAACAGATTAAAATTATCGTCCTTTCTTCTGCCCTTTAGAACGATAGGCCATCTTTAGGGGTGGATGTTGCTTAGTTAGCTAGTCAAAGATTCCTGGGTGTCCACTAGAGCGGTCTGGCAGTCAGAACAGATAGCTACACGCTAAATACAGCATAGAAATAGCACATTATTCAAGCTAGTGTGCTCCTCTCGTGGGAGTAAACATATAGTTAACAGAAGAAAAAAGAATTTGTATACATGGAACGTATGAAAAATGAAGGATTACAAATTGAATGAAAGTATTAAAGAACGCGAGTTAATGATTGGATCGTTAGTTTCATGTTAGTGTAGTTACAATATGAATTCGCCAGATACAATGCCATATCTAAGATAATGCTTGTTTTCTTTGTGTCTACCTGCATATTATCAAACGTACGCCATACTTAGGCCAAAGGGCGCTAACCGCCTCTTACGAAGAAAACCACCCTTTTCCCGACCAAAATTTTGTATAGCAAATTTCAATAACGATCGGCCTGAGTTGAGGGCTTCTTCAGACTTCAAGAGTTGATTATCAATTGTAGAAGAATTCCGGAAATTAAAGTGAAAAGATGTTTGGTTGACAAAAAGCGACATCTTTAATAAAAAAGATGGAAATACATTGTTGCTATGATTTACAAAAATTATATAATGTCGATTTTTGGGAAAGTGCTTGAACACAGTGTATCACATACAGTGTATTACAGGGTGGACCTAAGAAAGCAACCCCTCAAGCTAAACAATTCATTAAAACTTTTTGTGGTAAAGGAATTTCGTGGAATTTATACCACAACCCGTGAGAGATTTTGTAGGCAAATATCTTACAATCATCAACTTTTATCTCTGTATAATTAAACTTTAAAAAACTGTTCTCCCAAAACAAACTGTAGCAAAACAGGTAATCCAGTAAATAAAACAGAACGATGAAGGGGCGATCTAATAAACCAGACAATGGGTTCAAAGTGTCCTCCATTCTGTTCAATGCACGTTTCCATGCATTGATAGCTCTGACAATTTGACGCTGGGGCAATAACTCCAATCCATGTACAATCGCATCGCGCAATCATTGAATGTCATGAATGTTGTTTTTCGGTACATATCAGATGTTGGTTCAGGGAAGCACAAATTGAATAGTCCAAGGGGTTTAAGTCGGGGCTGCTGGCAAACAGCTAAGAGAGACACGTTTTCTTCCCCTTTGTATTCCAGGCCATACGTTGTTGACTCTCTCCTTAAAAATTATGGAATGAAAATTCATGGAAGAGCTTTCCTTTTGAGTTTCTCATTATCAGAATATCTTTTTTGTCAAAGTATTCTCCATAAGAATCATGATGCCTCCTTACAGAGCTAGATATCCCCCACAGTCAAAAGTTGAATGGGATGAAATTTACTTACTTTCTGATTTATGGAAGAGCTTGCCTTCCGACTCTCTCATTGTCAGAACACCTTGTTTGTCAAAGTATTCATCTTGTCTACAAGCAATTATCACCAGCTCCTTCTGATTGAATCTAAGTGGCATCTAGAAAAGATTTTGATTTACAAGATGAATTAAAAGCAATCTTCATAATAATGCGCAAAAGATATATATGTATGTATGTATCCAATTTCAATTGTTCGCCCCCCTCCCCCTCTAGTGGTCGGCGCTCGATAATTTTCTTCTCAATTCACACCTGGGGTGCTCCTCCCACTGATTGAGAAATGTTGAATCTATTCTATTTTGTAAACTTTCTTTCCCCCGGCTCGGCATCTTCGACCTGGTTGAGCCATATCCGCTCGACTTTTCCAGCCCTCTATTTCTAGCCTGTTTCGTATTTTTATTTTAATATTTCCCTCTTACAAAGCCTCGAGCATCTGTTTGCTTTATTTAGTTTTATTTAGTAAATTAACTTCGTGTTTTCGAGTTAAAACCCAGATTGAATTCCCTGTCTGTATTTAGAGTATTTTTGAATTGGACTTTGTAAACTTTGTAGGACTTTGTAAACAACTGCTCTCAGCTGTTTTCCCAACGTGAGAAGACGATTTTTTATGATGCTTTTGAACTGTTCACGCATTCATCGCTGTCAAGGTAATTAGCACGTATGCTTGCTTTGATTATGCTTGGGTGCACGCAGTGACACTGGGCTGGAGCTACGTGGAATATAGGCTACTGTAGTTTGTAAAAACAAGATGGCCAGGCTAAGATAATAAAGTTAAAGCTCACCCCAGCTACAGAAGACCAAAAATGACACAGTAACTGTGTCACGCAAGCGCAGCGTTGTTGAGCGCACTAGTCTACAATAGTTTTTTAATGATTCCTAATATGAGCAAGCTAGTCTACAATAGTTTCTAAATGATTCCTAGTATCGCATTTAACGCCTAAGAAGACAAATAATAAAAATTCGCACATTTTAGTTTTTTTCTGCTATAGTACATCAGGTTGTCGTGAATGAAATGGACGTGCATATGGAGGGGAGAGATTGAAAGAATGTTTCTTTATAGACCACTGGTATAGTTTATTGGGGAGCTCTCTAGTTTTCTCTAAATACCTTGACAAAAATTTTCAGTGAAAACAATTCAGTTCATTCAAAATAATTATCATCGATATTAATTACTCTATTAATAGCCAAAATGTAGCAAATAAAAAATGTTCGGTTCTTTAGTTGTACCTACAGTACTTCAAGAATAGCACATACAGGTAGAACAAGCCATTCAGTGAGAAGAGTTTTCTTTGGGAATGTGGAGGCATGTATCAGTACAGTACAGTACATCACACGTACAGTATACATACCACTGCGCAAAAATGCACGACTTTTGTATTTCCACTGTTACGTCAGGTAGGCCTAAAAGTATGTATTTACATATCAGTTGCAGATCATCACTTCTACGATAAAAAAATCAATTAGTGAAAGTTTGATATACTCATGATGTATCATGTCGTATTACAGACACAAATCTGGTGCCCAGAAAAGGCAGAAAAAGCATCGAGAACAAGTAGTAAAGGAAGCCGCTCTACACTATTTTCAGGTAGGTGCTTACAAAGGAGAAAAGGATAAAAAAACTTCCATTGAATCAGGGAAAAGCTCTGTTTTAAACGCTAGTGCTGAAAAATAATACAGTTATTAAATCAAGACATGCTTCCAGATAAAACTCAATCTAGCATTAGTGAACTAGACACATCTTATGGTGGATCATGCAATTTTGATGTTGGAACATCATTCAGATTTTTAACGATAAAGAGGAGCTACAAAAGTTTGGCAGGACTGATCATTTGCCTCATCCTCGAGAATTTCAACAAGATTACGATTGCCACAAATTTCCGACGACAGTCCGTGTGTGAAGCAGCAAAAAGGCGAAATAGGAAGAAAAATCTTGCTCTTTTTCAGCCATGCAAAGACAGCACTGTACTGTTTGCCATACAGGTTGTTTGGCCATGCTATCGTGAATGCTTCTCAATCACTGCTGGTTTCTCCTGATGATTGGGGACCAAAAAACAGAAGGTAGAGGTTGTGGGAAAGACTTTCAGAACATAAGAGAGGCAGCCTTCACAAAAAGTGTTACTTGCCATTGCGTGAGCTTGAAAGACGCCTAGAAAAAGATGCTGACATGGAATCGCTGATTGAGAAAAGCATTTTATCTGAAGCGGAAAGATTGAACATCTTACTGAAACGAATCATTGATGTTGTCATGTTCTTGGAGCGAGAGGTCTTGCCTTTCGTGGGGATTCAGAGAAGATAGGTGATACAAAGAACGGCTACACAAGAGAAAGGGACCTTTTCCGGTTATTGCATCTGAGAACCCTCAATTTCGACCAACTTTGGCAAAATGTCGTGCCTTGTTTTAAGGGATGGGCTAGAGAGTGTGACGTACATTCCGGAACGGCTATCAATTGCTGATAAAAATTTTGCCGATGATTTGTGTCATGTTAATGTCATCATACTAGATCTGATGACTTGAGAGCCACTCGCACATAGGATTTCTGATCTGATTAAAAGATAGAAGAGTTGGTCCACAGCCAGTGAACAATTCGACTGTGTTCAAGATCTTTCTTGATGGCAAATTTCGCAGCAAGAACGTTGATGACTTTTTTTACTTCACGAACACATCCACTAATTTGCATAAATATAAGTGGACTAAAAGGACCCATGTTCTATGTTGATGATTCTTTGGTTGTACTGCCGGTTTTCTCTTTCTTGCTGCTGCTGGAAGTGGTAGGGAGTTTCTGGCTCATGTGGCTCTTTGCAAATGGTTTGAGAACCTTTAAGTCACAAAATGCAAATTGCCCCCTTTGCCAGAGTCCACTTGCAGTGATATCAAGACGAGCTTCAACAGAAACATTTGCACTACATTTGCACGGCTGAATATTTACATCATTGTATGCTTCTTTCATCAGATGAGCAAAAAGATCACGTGTCTCATCACAACGCTGATATATGAATCCACCTTAAGCACAAGACATAGCATGGTCAACATAAAATTTCTTACCACATGGATAAGAAGATTGCAGATCTTTCAATCGCATCGTAGAGATCCATTTGTTGATATCTAAATTCTCCGAAAACATAGGCAGAGTGGTCAGCCAACTCAATGCAACCTTCATATATGCAAGGCCATTTGCACAAAGTTGTTCCTTTGTCATGTGGTCGAGAATTTGGTTCAGAAATGTGATGCTATGATATTCTCGTTTCTTGATTATATCTGGTATCGCATTCTTCATGTTGTTTATGTCTAGTGGGAGATGTTTCGCAATATACGCTATCAAGGATCTCATCAGATTTATTAAGATGGTCTCCAATGTTCATAATGATCTCATGTGATGAGGCGATTCTTGACGCCACTAACAAACGCAGAGTATGCTGACAGAGGTTCTGACATTGCAGTACGGGACAGGACTTTCAGCTGGTCGCACCAAGGCGAAACAAATGAAGGAATATAACTGTCTTGTCCCTGTATGAAGCCAAAGAAGCCACCCAGATATTTTCTTACGTCTGTTGTGATCTCAATGTTGGTTTCATCGAGTATTTCTTTAGCAGCATTCTCAACCTCGGGTTTAATGACTAGCCATGATTTTCTGAGTTATAAAACCAAAGAGGGGAACTTTGCCTATGGCATACATCGGCACTGCTAGTGGGTCACCTTGAGTAGTTCCTTCACTTGAAAAAACTTTCCACACCACCAAGAACAAACAACCTTGATGGGATGAGGTAACAATTTCGGACATATGTTGACATTGGAGGGCACAGATATCGGATGTTGTGTAAAAACACTTTTCTGCTCAATGCATTGAATGCATTGGTGGCATCCACAAGAAGTGTGTCACTTGCAGTTTCCTCGAATATATCTGAAATGGCGAGAGCTGGTGCTTCACAGCCTGCTTACTGGCCTGCTCAAAGCTGGAGTTTTCCAGCATTCTTCGTGATGTCTGGTTTGATGGCTTGTATCGCTACTTTGCCGACAATACATCTCAGCACTTCTCCAACTCTGATGGGGCGTACACCAGGGCACTTATCAAGTGGCAAAAGCCAACAAGCAACGTATGCCAGGTATGGGAATTAATTGCAATGCGAATATCAGTTGTGCAAATTTTCCGAGCAAATAGAGCTAATGAGTTGCGTAGATTTTGACAGATATTTCCAAAATTTTTAAAAACAAGTATTCTTCTCCATTCTTTTCATCAAAGCCTGATGGACCACTGGAGCCTGGCGTTTGCATTGCTGCTCTAAGAATTATTGAATCATCCAAATTCTGTAAGACCACGGGAACGACGGAGGGTATTGGACCCTGTATCAAAACGCCTTCGTCAATATGTGCTGCTTGGAGGTGTTTCTTTTGCAATTAGGAGATGGTTTCATTCGACAAAGGCAACACAACATTTTGTGTGGACTTATACAATAGGTTCAATGCAGCTTTTACTTTACCCTCAAATATAAGTTTCCAGAAAGTCTTAGCAAGTCGTTCATCAGTCAGCTCTTTTCTTGATGATAACCTATCTAGTTGCTGATAAACTAAACCGTGTTACTTTTACAACTTAATTTTTCCAACCTCGATTACATTTTCCAACCTCGTTTTCGTTTAAACGGCTCATTGTTGATCATTGTAGAAAGTTTTCGCAGTATAGTGTGATCAGAATAGGCCGTTCCCTTAATTACGTCATAAGTGTTGACGCGCGCAATGAATTCTGGTAGTTGTATTTAAGCGTGTTTGTTGTTGTGAAGGTTTTCTTTGGTGATCATCTGTGAATTTAGTATTTCGTTGTTTACTTCGCTCAAAATATACTTCCAAACGATGGAGAATTCACGAGAACCAAAATATCAGCACATCCCTAGTTTTTTTCAAAACTCTTGCCCGGGAAACAGTGATGTGGAGAGTGGAAAAATCGAAGATTTAACCGAGAAAAGTATGGATAGTGTTTGTGTTAGGCCCGAAGGAGAAGTTCATAGGAGAGAAACAGAACAAGATGGCTGGATAAGATCTTTGAGTTTACTTCCAAACTTCAACAACGAGAAACTTGACAGTAAACTGATTTCTAATTCAGCTACAATGCCTAAGGATGGACCTGCTCCCAAAGCTTTCCGAAACAAGAAACATGGGTATAGACTGTGGAAGGAAGGATACGTTCGAGCTGTTTTTGTCAAGCCTAATGTTAAGGGAAACAGGTTGCTCTTCCTTGTTAAAAGCAAAGTACATGCATCAATGAAGAGTGTTCAATATAATGTATATGTTCACCTAGATCAAGACAATGGTGATGTTCTTCATGCAAAATGCAATTGTAAAGCTGGCCAAGGGGGCTGTTGTAAGCATGTGGCTGCCCTGTTATATGCTATACTTGATTTTGTCAACATGGAAGTTAAAGAAATCCCAAAAGATCTGACATGTACTCAAGTTGGGCAGAAGTGGCATGTTCCATCAGGTAAAAACGCAGAAGACAGAGCTTTCAAGTTTACAAGCCTAGTTTTTGAAAAAGCAGAGGAAGGTAAAAAACGAAAGAGACCATTGGTAACGGGAAGCAGGGATTCGTATTGTGCAACTCCTATATTTGCCCAGGAGACAACCAGCAATGAATTACAATCTTTAGTACAGAAACTAAGGATGGCAGGAAAGGCTTCTTTATTTTGTGAGTCATTGGAGTCAAATGACTATCAGCCGTGCAAATTTTTTGAAACATCATGCTCATTAGCTGTTG
>WUAR02586021.1:0-11681 GCA_015164055.2 Chrysaora achlyos | reverse complement strand
AGTGGCGGTACCGAAATTAATGCATGATTATCGTTTAGAATAAACCGAGTAGGTGATCACACGTCCAACTTTTCAAAAAACTAATCAGTTTCAACTCTAAAATTTCTGTTTTTTTTGCCATTAACACGATCAGCTTTCCTTTTGCATTTCAACCTTTAAAGAAATTATTGGACTTAAAGATAGTATGTATTCGAGAAGCCTTTCCTCGATTTGAGGCGTTTGTTGGCAGAGACATGGCCAAAAAGTAGGTGACGAGAATCTTCTTGTTGTTTTCATTCCTACTAATAGCCTCCCCGTGAATCCCATGTGAGTGCGTATCACCTAAACAATCACCAGGCCAAGACTGAGCAATGGCTGGATCTAGACCCTACTGGAGTGCAACATTCGACAGGTTCCATGTTCTCCATTTGGTGTTTGAAGGGTATAGTTGCGGCTGTTTATCCCTTTCTTCAGATTGGACACATGAGTTCTGAATGATAGGGTCCTTTCTAAAGTGACACTTAGGGACGCAGGATAGTGGTATAATTTCTCTCCGTTCCATGTAAATTTAAGCTCATTTAGGGTGCACTTGGGTTTGAATTCAATGACCCCTGTTCGTGGTATTTCCCAAGTGAGGCTGACAACGTAAAGGGATTTGCGAGTATAGGGAAAAGGGAATTTGTGATTTGGTACCAAACATGACATAAAAACCCAATGTGACAAAGAAATAAAGCAAAATGGTTTCACCATTGTTTTTAAGAATACCAGACGTGTTCTGCACAAAACCTTGTATTTGAATACTGTTTGCAGTGTTAACCATTTCATGAAGATCACCGAGAGTTGTTTTCTTGGTTATCCTCGTTGATTTTTCTGCTTGTGTTTATTATATCTATTTTGACGAAATTGGTCAGATACCAAATCACAAGCCATTATCAACTATCAAAGCATGTGGTGCCCGTCAGATTGTTGTCTTAACGCTTCAGATTTTTTTCAGTTTTCTATGAACCAAAATATAGTGTCTAACCATGCATTATATTATTGAACCTGCAACTTTATCTAAAATTATGCAATATCCAAGATGAAGTTATTTTCCACAGGGCTAGGTATAGAATTCATACAAGGCTTGTTTTCCACGTATACGCTATCTAAAGCCTTCTATGATGCAGCAAAAACTAAGAAAGCATAATCTTATCTACAATCCTGTATGAACCATAGCATACTGTCATAGCATTGCTAGTCATACTTTTTTTTGGTCTTGTGAAACTTCTGCAAATATCTCAATATGAATAAGAAAATCCAATATCAAATTATTTTTTGCCAATGGAACTCACACAACTTGTACCACTGATTGATTTTCAGTGATAATTCAAATGATATTGGATGTAATAGATGCTAAGTTCTACTCATGCTATTTATCTTTTTGGTGTGTTAAAAAAAATAGCTATACCACGCCTCCAGCTTAGAATCATAGCTCAACATCGACGAGGTCCTTACCAGGTTTTCCCCTCCTGCCCCCTGTTTAAGAGATATCGTTTGGAGAAATGATTTTTGAGGGGATATGAGTCGAAAATTAGGGGATATCCATTTAGCCATTTACCCTATCTCCCATATTTCTTGAATCCTTCAACCATTTCATCATTAATTTCTTTCTATTCCCACTCCTTTCTGTTTGTTCTCACCAGCGGCGTAGTGGCAGGGTATGCAACGTATTCAGTGAGTACTTTCAGAGAAAAGTAAAAATAAATGTAGTTTTTTTTTAATTCCTTCGTGAAATAATTCACTTCTGCTCAGTGATAAATAAGGCGATTTTCAGAATTTTTCATTATATAATTGGTGTAAAGTGCTGAAATGTCTGCAGAACCTAGAAAGTCTGGAAGGCTGAGAAGAAGAATAAAGATGTGATACTTTGAATCTGATTTTGAATTGAGTTGAACGTTACCGAACGAAGTAGCAGAGAATCTCTCCCGCCCAGTTTTAGCAAATCACCATGCTACATTTTATGAATAAATTAATCACTAACCGGCTAAAACAATGAAGAAAGAAGCTGTAGAAATTCAGCTTCCAACCTCAAAGAGGGCTTCGGGACGGCCTCCACTTCAAGGAGTTTCCTCCTCCCCCTTGTTGCTGCGATCTACGACTGCGATATTGGAGTGCGGCAAAAGCAAAGATATAGAATAAACATTCGTGGAGTATTTGAAAAAACGCAAAATCAATGAAAGAAAACTTCATGGCCTCTTGCTGAGTCTAATTTATCTAAATCAAGTATTCTGCAGTCTGCAAGCAACAAAGTCCTGCAAAAGATTCTTGTGCACTTGTTGGTGGTTGGGTCTGTATATTATGAATTAGGCTGTCAGGACTAGCTAAAGCCACAGCAAGAAACACCACATACAGAAATTACGAGAATATAAAAAGGACAATCTTTTACAAAAGCAGTTTCAAAGAGAGAAGAGGTTGTACATGAATCAAAGGAACAAATTCATGCAACTAAAGGTTTGGATGATGTAGGCCTTAGAGAGGTGTGAGAAGCTTCTTTCGAAAGCACCTCGAAAAGACAGGCTTGAGCAGCCATGATATTGAGAGAAGCATCTTTGACGAAGCAAAGCATTTTACTAAAGGAAGATCCATTGAAAAGGGTTCAGATGAGGTGGAGAGACTCGAAATTCAATTACTTCGCAACAGCAAAGCAAGCAACAGTGGCAAAGGCCTGCAACGTGCGTACAACAAAAATGCAGATAAATTAAGGTTTCTAGAATCTCTAAGAAAACTAATAGGAATACGAAGACACGATTTCCAACGATACGCAACAAGAAAGGTTTGAAATATCTTCACACGACATGGATATTAGCTTTGATAGAAAAGAGACGCCCCTACAAAAAGATTCAAAACAGATAATAGAACGAGAGATAGAAAGTTTTAACACAGAGGAGATGCTGAACACAAGGCTAATAGGCATTGATAGATACGAAACACTGGTTTCGAATAAACTTGAATACGATCAATTTTCAAGACACGAAGAAGAGAATAGGCAATGATATTGCAATCTTAAACCATAAATTCAGTTGCACGGTAATAACCAAAAACAATGCAGTCAAAGAAAATGACGTAAGGCAGAAGGCTGATTATGGAGAAGGAACAAATGATACAGAAGCTAAAAAAGTCCCTTAAAGAAGAGATGTTTGCCTTTGCAATCTGCACACGTCAATTTTCATTTTTACTTTTGAAGCCAATCTGTTCTGAGCTCCAACGATTTAAACTTTTTTGATTTTGCAGTGACAACTATAGCTTTCATTTTGTTTTATTTTCGTGTCGAGTTTCTTTCCTCGTTCATGAACATTTGCTTTTGAATCACTGCTTCGTTCATTTCTTCTTCGAGGGCTTGTTCCTTCTCTGTGCATGTCATTTTCTTTGACTGCATTGTATTTGGTTATTACCATGCAACTGAATTTATGGTTTAAGATTGCAATTGCATTGCATATTCTCTTCTTCGTGTCTTGAAAACTGATCGTATTCAAGTTCATTCGAAACCAGTGTTTCGTATCTATCAATGCCTATTAGCCTTGTGTTCAGCATCTCTTCTGTGCTAAAACTTTATATCTTTGTTCTTTTATTCATTTCGAATCACTTTGTAGGAGCATCTCTTGTCCAGCAAAGCCAATCTCCAAGTCGTGTGAAAAGACCTTTCCTTTTTTGTATGGATTGAAATATTGTCTTCGTCTTTCTAAAATGTGCTTAAAGATCCTTGAATCCTTAATTTATCCACGCTTGAGTTGTTTGCACGTTGCAGGTATTTTTCACCCCGGCTGACCTCCCGGTTGGAATGGAATTGAATTTCGAGACTCTCCATATAATATAAACCCTTTCCAATGTACTTACTTTGGTAAAAGTCTTTGTTTCCTGGAAGATGATTCTCTCAATTTCATGGTTGCTGAAGCCTGTCTTTTCGATGTGCTTGCGAAAAAAGATTCTCACACCTCTCTAAGGCTTACATCATCCAAAACTTATGAAGCATGGATTCGTTTATTTGATTCATGTGCAACAACTTCTCTCTTTGCAGCGGTTTTTTTACAAGAATGAATGTCTTGTAATTCATCGCCACTCCTATATACGATGCTTCGTCCCTGATCGATTAAGAGTCTAGGCCAATGCATTATCTCTGCTCTAAATTTTCGTCAACTCTTGACATCTGAAGCTAATTTGTTGATGATATTCCATCAAAAACTTATAAACAGGGTTTTTCATATGAGGGGGAAACAGCAGCATCTTCTGTGACTCGTTTCTTCAGCAAGCTGTTCAGCCCAGCAAGCAGGCTATATAACCGAGCTTTCTTCTCCTTGCTGCGACTTCAAGAGATTTTCTGTACGAAATTATTCTTCGCTATATTCAGATTGAAATTATCATTGCTAAATTCAGAAATTATCATGGAATATATTTGCTACTAGAAGTCACAGCAAAGAAAATCACTCTCGGATATTTAGCTTGCCTGTGGGACGTAACAGCTCTTATAAGAAATGAATCACAGAAGATGCTACTTTTTTCTCTGGGTGCAAGATTGAAATCTGAAAAACAGAATCAGCTATGAAATTCTATTAATAAATTACTCACAAAGCAACCAAGTGTTGTAATTATAACATTTAAACCTTGCATTAAATCTGTTTTGCCATTTAACGGTTTTTACTTGAAGTTTTTGTGAATGTCCTGTTTTAATACTTCACATATTGTTATAAAAAGCTACCCTAAAAGCTGGCAGAATATTGATTTTTGTTTTTTACTTCAACTTACCTTCCCTATTAGTATCCATATTTCTGAACGATTGAATAAATTAGCAAATTGAATTGGCAAATTTGCTAAATGGTCAGATAAACTCGCGAACGATCTTTTGCGATGTTTTTGATTCATGACGTCACTTGATTAATCTTGGTTCTTTTGTGGCGTAATGACTAATTGATGTATTGCTTTCCTAAACGCTCGCGCTAATTGATAATTGTGATTGAATTGAGCAAGACCCTTTGATTTACTTTACGAGTTGGTGCAAGTTAGCCATTTTCTATCGAAAGCTGCGGCCGTGGGGTGGCGGCAAACTTTTCTTAACCGCGTCAATATATGAACATGCACGTGTTTTTAAACATTTTTATTTCAAAATAGAAACGTTTGGCTAAAAACCTAGCTACCATCAGAATTTTGGATTCCTCACTTTGATTGATCTATGGTGGCATTGTTAAGGCCATTCTTCATCAAAATGAAAACGACGAAAGATTAAAAATCAATGGTTACAATTTGCAAAAGTAAGAAGGGTCACAGGGTAGCAAGATTTGTTTCGGCGTGGAAGCATTAATATACATTAAAGATTTGCTATGCATGCCGTATGCTGAAGGTAACGCTCGCATGAAATTTAGAGGCTCGGGTTGGATCTAAAGTTGAAAAATTACTATCGACCTGTAAATTCCAATCATTGGAAGGCCATCTATATCTGTTAAACAGGAAGCTGTTGGGCGAAATCTTTGGAAGCATGCAGATGAGTTTCAGTACAGCTACTGTTACCAAACCCTTGGTAACTGTAATGTTAATGGATTATTTCATTATGCCTTCCCTGGCAATGAGGACACTTATAATAAAGCACTTAATTGTTTCATAAAATTTGTTGAAGATGCATTACCTAAATTTGATACCTAAATTTCTTGATTTATTTACAGCACCTTTCCATACTAGTATATTTGGGAAAACAAAATTACAATTTTGATAAAAGACCATATTTTGCGTTTTAAGGACAAATTTAAGTATAGCATTTTTGCTTAATGACTGTCCTCCCAAATTTTCCCCTGTTGATATAATTGCAATAGTACAGTCTTGAAGCTGTCGCAATACATAAATATTTGCATTTTTGCTATTTTTCTTAGCCTTTTGGCCAGTTTCTGATTTTCCTTTTTGATTGCCGTCCTGTTCATCAGTATTGCCATTTCCAATTTAATGCTTCTTCACTTTGTCTACTTCAGGCTGGAAATAATTCTTTGCTTAGCAATGCTGATGCTAAAATTGGATAATTTTCTCCTTTTGAAAAGAATAAAGACACAAAAGAAAAGAAGAAAGAATCAAGGGAAAATAGAACGAAGGCAAAAAAGATAAGAAGAAAGAGAAAAACGATAAGCAGTTGAAGTAAGACGAAAATGAGAATAAAAAGAAAGGCAAGAAGGAAAAAAGGGCAGGAAAAAAGGAAGGACAAGATGGAGCAGAATATAAACACAGAGATCATAGAGAAACATGAAGAGATAACGATTGAAGAGAGTGAAAGTATTGACAAGCAATCCAAAATTTAAAAAGTCAGTTGAGAAAAGAAGTGTAATAGAAGCTCCATCAAATTCAAAACCATGCTTGGTGGAGAGAGAAAAAGGGATCAAATAAGGAAGATCCGCAGAAATAGATGAAGAATTCAAACGAGCTCCAGGTGATAATAAAGACGGAGACGATATTGTTGAAAAGCGGAAAATCTACGAAGGCAAAAAAATACCAAATCATCCCAGAAGACTCTGACACACACCACTAGAGATCGAGGTACAAGTAACTGGCGTGAATGTAGACAAAAATTGCTTTAGGATACTGTCAATTGGTTCTGCAATGGATATCGAAATGAAAGATAGTTGTGATACTACAGAATCAATACATGACAGTGTGAAGACAAACGAAACAACATGTGTTACAAATATCAGTTCTTCAATTACATTGGCAGATCCGATAGAAATCCTATATGGTTTCAACTATCCATCAGATTCAAAGTCACAGTTGTTAAAGACATCGATTTGGCGGCAACAGTACAACAAGGAAGCAGTTCTACAGAATTTGTTGAAGGCAGAAATGTGCTGCCAACTTTAGTAAGCTCTGTTGATGAAATAATAAATTATCAAAATAATGAAATAACGGAGATAGACACAGGCGAACAGCAATTTAATATAAGAGAAAAAAGGGCCGCAGAGAAACGTCAACTTACGAACGATTCTGAGGAAATCTCAGGAATCCAAGAAAGCAACAAATTAGAGCTAAGCAGCAAAGGATGAAAACCATGATAATAATAGTGTGTAAGAAATCGAGACGTTCTGGTGTAACCCTAGCCAAGTGCAACAAAATCATAGCCAAGATGGGATGAATGATTGGTTGGTTGAAGAGGAATCAGCGAAGTTCTTCAAGCATATGGGAAGAAAGTTTGAAGTAGCAAACGCGAGAGAAACTGCTTTTCAAGTGAAGTGAAAACTTTAGCAACAAAATTGCTAAACTGAGAAAGCTAAGTGAAGATGAGGCTATGACGATGCACGCGAAGAAGATGTATCAATGGGAATGATAATGCAAAGAGCTATTCAACCGTGTGTGATGTATCAGTAAACAAAATTGAAGATATAAACAAGTCCAAGCAAGAGCCCAAAGAAAGAGAAGCGAAGTAAGATCTATTAGAGAGGTCAATCAAGAAAAGAAAACAAGAAATATATTTTTTTTGGAAAAGTTTTCAAGAGATTCACAAAACTGAAATCGACTCTTAAACTTAAACTATCAGCGACAAACCGCATGGCAAAATGAAAGATTAAAATATTCTGAAATATAAAAATGAGATCGAGAGAATGGAAAAGGAAATTAGATAAGAGAAAATCAGCTAACGAGTTCTTAAAAACAAAAATTGTTTACGTTGGAAGGGCAAGATCAAATTTTAAATTCAATAAGAGATGTATTGTACACTCTGAGGGAAGCAAGGGAATTATGATGTTGGTATTGGTGATCTTATAATAATGAATTTGAAACTAAAATATGAAAACAAGAATTTGCAGATAGATTTGGAGAGAATTCAACAACTGGTTACGTTTTTGTTTATTAGGTTACTTGTCGTGATCTTTTATCTCTTTGCTGTCTGTTTGGTTGTTCGTGTTTTGTTCTATTTTTTCTCTTTCTGCTACACTTGAATAATGATAAAAATGTACTAATTGTAGAAGATTCAATGCCCACGTCTTGGCTGAAGATAATCAAATTTTTCAACAACATCCAATAGAAATCGAAGCAAATTTACAGAAGAAGAACAAGAGGGTGTAGAGAATGGTCTTGTAACACTTGCTTCAAAGGCAAAAGGTGAACATGATCCAATTTCAGCATCAGCATTGCTAAGCGAAGAATTATTTCCAGCCCGAAGTAGACAAAGTGAAGAAGGCACCAAACAGGAAATGGCAATACTGATGAACAGGACGGCAATCAAGAAGAAAAATCAGAAACTGGTCAAAAAGGTTAAGAAAATAGCAAAAAATCAAATATTTATGCATTATGACAGCTTCAGGACTGTACTATCGCAATTATATCGACAAGGGTAAAATTTTGGAAAAAACTAAGAAAACAAATATGTTATACTTAAATTTGTTCTTAAAGCACAAGATAAGGTCTTGTATTAAAATTCTTATTCTATTTCCTAATTAGACTAGTATGGAAAGGTGCAGGTAAAAGATCAAGAAATGTACAGTAGGTATAAATTTGCGAGTTTTATTAGGTGTTCTCATTGCTCGGGGAGGCATAGTGATAGAGAGCAAGGAGAGATGGGGTCAAAGTGAGTCCGAAATGAAACAATTGCATATTTATCTATAAACATTGAAATTACGAAGGGTTTGGTAACAGTAGTTGTACGGGAATTCACCTGCATGCTTCCAAAGATTTCGCTTAACAGTTACCTTAACAGTTTCTAAAGCATTCCCTTGAAAGGTATTCTTCTACGACGGGCACCCTGTGACATTGGAGAAAAGCAGCCCGAGTTCGCATAGGTAAAGTTAAAAGTTATAGGAAAAACAGAGTTCTTCGCGGAATGGAAACAGGAAGACAGATATGTAAATAGTCATAAGATAATTCTAATTTTTTTTAACGGATTCCCTAAACGGTTTTCCATGGACCTAGGCGTACCAACTTTTCATCGATCGGAATATATATTTTTCGAACCTTTAAGCTGTTTCATTTCCGCTATTTTTCTCCAAACTAGCCCCTCGAACCCGGACGTGAACCCGGGGGTGAATCCGAAACCAGAATTGGAGATAGCCCTGTCTGTGGCCCAGTAATTAACGTTTTATTTCTTTGAAATTTATTAAAATGATTGACAGTGACGTGATCAAGTTACAAAGGTAGCTACTTTTGCTCACGGATTATTGCTTTTGCGTTATGTTTGCGTCTTAATTTTGTTAAATACTTGTTCGTTGGAAGTTTTTAGCTCGTTCTTTTCTTGTTGCTTCTTTGAACTTCGAACATGCTTGGTCATGGTGAATTTATGACTGACAACCAGGGCGACGTGACTGCTTTGGGGTCAAATATTACGTCATTACATCCTTTTGCATTTCATTTCATTGCTGGTGGGATTAGGATTATACTATTCTGTTCTATCACAGAATATTCTGCGATCACACAATAACAGTTCAATAAACATTTGATATTGTTTGATACATTCAGTCAAAAGGTAAGATTTCATTTTCACAGGTGTATAGATTGAAGATCTGGCTCTTTTTATACAATTTTGTTTAGATAGGCCTAGGATATGCTAGGCCCTTTCGTTTCTTCTTTGGTTAACAGAAGTCATACGCCTTTAAATTGATGCTTAGTATTATTTCGGTTTTTCACATTGCCAGTAGTCTAGTGTTTTTCTTCTTCATGATTTGTAAACAAAGCACGAGAATTAAATAAGACTACAAGTAAAAATATTCGTAATCTATTTCGAGGTCTATGTGGTTCAGCTCGACTTGACCAGCTGTTGTCAAAAAGGGAAATTCCCTCCCCTCCTTGTTTAATAACTGCTTTTCTGCCATCGTGCTGCTTCTATGTTGTCTGTAGTGTTACAGATTATCCTACTAAACGACTCCAGCTTTCAAAAAGCCCAATGATAAGCTTCTAATTGGTTGTAGACGAGGTCCTAGTAGATTTAAGATGAAATTGTAGCCTACTGCCATTGATGTTCTTAATCACTTATAATTTTCATCATTTATGTCCAATTTAATCTTATTAATATTACCATTAGAAAAAGCACAGTGCATGTTATGATGGAAATTATTCATCAATTTCGTGCTCTCTTTCATTTCATAACTATACTCAATCATATTTGCAGCTCCATCATTACATCAAGCTGCTACAGTTGCCTAGATCATCTACCAACCACATGTTGACCCCTATACTCTTTCTAAGCCTCTATAGGCTTGCACTCACTCCAAACTAGACCCTAATTTGCTGCAAATATAGTCATCCCTTAGTGGTGTAGTGAATAAGGACACCAAGATTACAGGAGCATCTTCCAATTTCTAAATGGTGAATATTGTTTCACATTTATAGCACTGTCGAAGGTTACATTCATGTTCAATTTTGATGGATGACTTCAGGGATATGAAAACAGATGAAACAGATGATCCTGAAGGGATAAAGAACGAAAATCATGTTGAAGAAGAAAAGGTCCAGCCCTGCAGTGCCTCTAAAGTGGACAGACAATTTAGCTATACCAAGGCAGATACAGTGGAAAAGGATGTTCAAAAGCCAAATCAGGAAAAGAAAGAGAGTAACCCAGAAATTACCTGTGTTCAAGAAGCAGAGGCAGAAGGAGATGAGATGAAACTAAAAAAAAAGAGTGGTGATGGCAAAATAGAAATACCGTCTCTCGCCACAGCTGAAGATGGGGATGAACCAACTGACAATCACATTAAGGTAGACAAGACAGTTGATTATGAAGAGGGAGGAACAGATAATAAACAAACAGATTTCAAAGGTAGCCAGACAGTAGATGAGGGGCTACATGATGGTGAGAGTGATATTCGTACATTTAAAACCGAAGAAGATGCAGGGGAGGAAGTAGTACTTCCTGCACACCAGGAACTGAGAGAAAGGAAGGGTAGGGAAATTTCTTTAGTATCTAATAGGAGCTGACTGCTTAGGCCTCAGTTATACTTTCAGGTTTTTTCTTTTGATTAGTGTGAGAAGCATGCCATTTCTTCTAGACTTGCAGCATGTATACTGAATTCCTGTTCTTGTCCCTTTTAGGTTTGGGCTACAATATTTTGAACTCAGACCACCTCACTGTTTTTTGATTCCTACAAAACTGGGAACTTACTTTTGTTTCTTTTCTGTTGGAGTGAAAAATTGTCACATAAGGTGTTTCTTTAGCTTAATTGTGCTGGTTCTTAGATAATTTGCAAATTGTGGGGAAAAGCTATTATTATATCATTTCTCTTATTATTATTTTTTATTTCTTTAAAATAGATAATTACTTTCAGAAAAAACACGTAGTCAGTGTACCACCCTGTTGTTGCATGAGCATGAGGGTGGAGTCACTTGTAGGTGCCTTATTCAAATCTACAAGGCATAATTGGCTTTTGGATAGACCCTCCATAGACTGTCCACCGTTTTGCAAAAAAATGTTTTAAACCATTTTCAATTATCTTAAATTGCATTATTTTAAATTATTGTAAATTTAGTTTCTTTAGAACATAATTACTATGTTTTAAAGAAACTGGCTTCAAAGACCTGACTGAGACCAAAGAAACACACAAAATACCTAACAGTCTTGCACAACTTTGCACTCCCGTAAAAACATGAGCAGCTATGGCGCCAATACTTTGCATTGCAAATGCATTAATTTCTTATGAAAACAGGCATCACATCTTAGGCAAATTTTTGCAGACTGACTGATGACATCAAAATTTCAAATTTCCATACTTGTACAT
>WUAR02585910.1:0-11685 GCA_015164055.2 Chrysaora achlyos | reverse complement strand
ATTGAACGTTGCACAAATGTTAAAAAATTTAGAATTCGATCAATTGAGTTGAACGTTGCACTACTTTGTTAAAAAAATTAAATTCGAACAAGAAATTGCCATCGTTCCAATAAGATGGCGATATTTCACGACATAATTTAAAGCGGAATAGACTAGATATTGTATATGTTTGAAATGCAAGGGGCTGTATTATGATGCACGTTCAAAAATGTTTATTATTCCAGATTTCTTTTGAGATCATTCATGATTTAAAAATTGCCAAAATGTCAAAATATAGACAATTTAGAACCGATAAGTTTACTCGCCTTACTGTATTATTTGATGGAATATATAGTAGGCTAATATAGTATTGGTTTGTCAATTAAAGCTCGGTAAATAATGTTAAATGTATAAGATTTAATGATATAATTAATTGTTAATACCTCATAATAAAATCTCGGTCCGATTCAACTTCACACTCAAATTATCCCCAAAAATAGTGTTTTCAAATTTTGAAATACCTTTGTTATATATAGTTTGAGGGTGGTTATGGTTAGGTTCGAGAAAATTATATTATTCAGTTCACCATAAATACCCGAAACAGAATATAAATTCAGTTGTAAAATATGTAATTATTTGTATGCCTGACCAAGTATTAAAAATAAAAGCTTAATAATGAACTTCATTGATAAAGAGTAATGCGGATTTTCCTGTTTATTTCCATAAACGTATTCTTCCCTCACCATTAGACTTATTACACGAGTCCCACTTTCGCTATTGAAGCTCTAACAGCAGGAACAACATTCACTACAACAACCACAACCTACTACTGATCGCTCAAAATGGTTGAGGCGTCCAGCAATTCAATTCAATAGCGAAAACTAACGACGAATGTTATAAGTCTACCTCACCATCACAAAAATCATTTGAAGAAATAGAGCCAGCTAAATAAAACACAAAGCCAATCGAAACACGATTATCATAAATAGGAATTATATACATTGCCATTGCAGAAGTATCATATTCTGTCCATGAATATTATGATTTTCTTAGTCAAATATCAAACTTTCCTCTCAGTTGTTTATGAATTGGAAACAGCTTCTCGACAATCTGCATTTTTTCAGCCAGCTGATCTTGCGATAAACAACAAGTACTTCTTCGTTCTTGCTCAATGGTCATGAGGCATTTGACTTTCTCGATGTTCTCAAGACGCAATTTATTTTCGTGGATAAGATCCGATTCACCATCGATATTTCGCATATTTTCAACGGTTTTAGTGTTGTTTTCATGTCCTAAATGTTTCTTTTGAAAGGAAAAAGGTGTTAGATATTAAGATATTTAGTGAATCAGCTGCGCCGAAGTGGAAATATACCTAGACAAAATTCACTACACTACATACGTAGGTACACAGGATAAGAGTTTTCTCGAATAGCCCCCCCCTGGAGGGAAAATATGGTCCATTGATAAAGAACATATAATGTCATACTGCCAGGGGGTTATCGTCATGGAAAATGTTTGATATGCAAAAAAAAATTATTTCAAATTACTTACTGGGCTTATCACACCCCTTGCAAGAACGAGATTTCTACAATATCAAGTGCTGAGTGCGAAATGAGGGAGGGGGTAAAAGGGTAAAAGAAAACATCCATAACTCACCAAGCGAGCATCAAACACACCGATCAGCTCATTTTGAACGATCGACATTTTTGATTTAACACCTTGGAAATTCACATTGTTCATCCCAGACTGGTATTCCAAGATTCTTCTCTGGCGTTCAATATCTGCCAATTCTGCACTAAATCTTCGTCTTTCAGCTCTTTTTTGTTCCTCTTCCCTTTGAGCTACCACTTTCTGTTGGAACAAATTTGTAATGCTTTATTCAAAGTAAAAAACAACATGCAGGACATAGTGATCTTCAAACACCAAAATTTGGACATTTCAATGCCGGCAAACTAGCTATCATTCGATTTTTTCTGCGTCAATGTTAAAGTCGTTTCCAATGAACAGTCTCAGCAGGCATTACCCTTTAAAAAATGACGTTTAGTTTGGGAGAAGTTAAATGAGTTTGAGAAATTTTGAAGAAAACCCAGAGAACGGGCAGAGCAAGAGAATGAAAGTCCCGAGACTTCATTCTGCGTGCAGACTCTAATAGCTGAAAGAGCAGACTTTATCAAGTCGTTTTTCAAGGGTAGATGAGATCCAGTTATTACTACAATGAGGCCTGCACCAAACTGAGATTGATGGCTCAAAGTGGGACTCATGAAAAATCATCGAGAAAAACGGCCTGTCCACCCCAGAAAGCTCGCTCACCAACCACAGAGCGGGATAGGAAATACCGTGATAGGATTGGTTAGTTTCCAACACTTTCAGTAAGCGGTTTGCCCGTTTCTTCAGCTGAATTGTTACGTTTTCATTATTACGTTTACCTAATTCTTTTTAAAATCTGAAGGACACTTTCTAATCATATGTATTGTATTTTACTTTCCACCAATTTTATTTTATCAAGTAGCTGATAGAGAGGACCCAGGGGATGATAAGGGCTGGGGGTAGGGTTCTATCTAACTATCTATCAAACCATCTAAAGTGACTTTAGAACCATAGATTCCATCATGATTTCTTAAAGAACTTTAATTAAAAAGGTATTTGTAGTTGACGGACTGGAATAACTATACAATATTCTGAAATAGGCCGGTTTTTTCGCTAGAAGTTTATGAGTCTTACTTAGAGCGGTGAGTCTAAGCGACTTCATTTTTTCAACTGCTGCATCTTACTCTCATGTCAGAAGGGTTTGACAAGTAGGGTACATGAAAAGGGGCAAATATACAGAAATGGGGAGTGGGGGTAAGCCTAGAGGCAAGTGAAGCATAGATAGTATTTCAGTTTTGACATACCCAGATATATTCAAATGATTCTTTCAGTTCGTCATGGACAGACGAAAGTCTCGAGTTTGTGTCTGCAAGTTCGACAATATCATCTCCTCTTCCCTCTGCCATTTCACTAATGATTGCTTGTTTGCGAGATCTTTCCTCTTCTACAGCCTCCTTCACAGCTAGCCTCGCATCTCTTCTAATGAGTTCTTCATGTAATAATTGCTTCTTGTTCTCCATGACACGCGCTTCCTGTTCGCAGTTGGCTAGGTATTTCGCCTTTAAATGATTGCCACTTATTATACTTAATTGGTGATGGAGAGACGTTTTTCGTACCACTAATATCTACCTAATTTTTACGTTGAACTTTGCATAATTGCAAAAATTGACAGATACGCAATGTCAGACGGAGAATTTAAAGACTTTTAACTACGTGCTGGGTAGGCTCATTACACGAGTCCCAGATTGAATATCAGCAGCTACCACCTTAATTCAACTCAATATATAAAATGTAACACAAGCTTGTACAAACTGGGGCTCACAAATCGAAAACTAACAAAAAATGTAATAAGTCTACGTCTTAATTGAAGAAAGGATTGACCTTAAATTGATCGAGATGAGCACATTCGCACTATGGCATATGATTAAACTAAGCAAATAATAACGGCTGCAGACTACAGCAAGGGTTCGTCGCTATTTGGGCGTTAAACCAGCGGCATAATTTTTATGTGAAAACCAATCAAATGGTACATAGTCATGTGATAAACACACCTTCATACCAGTCAGTAAAGCCTGTTTTTTTCAATACGCTAATTATTTGATACCTCTCTCATGGTCGTCACAAGGAAAAAGGCTTTGAAGAGGATAATTGCAGTAGCTTACGGTAAAGTAGCAATAACACTAGTGCATGTTTACGTACAAACATCAAAGTCTTTTCTCACGCTCACATGCCACAAAATAGCTAATTTATTTAAGAGGATTTCGTTGTTAAAAGCGTTGGTAAATTGGTAAAAAGGTCTTTTTGGAGAACGGTCGAATCAACATCCCCACCTCAGCTCTGCCCTACAAATGATCAGTATGAAAACCCACTTACTTGATGAACAGAATAGCTTCGAAGCAATTGCTCATGCAAATCAGACAAATGTTGACTTCTCACAAACCATTCTATGTCAGTGATATCAATGGAAGCATTGTAAGGTGCCGACACCCTCCTTTTCTGCTCCCTTTCCTGCTCTTTATCGAGTAGACGGTGCAAGTCATCTGTGTCCATATCTGCGGTGACCTCGAATAAACCCTCTATCACCCATACTTTCCGTTCTATCACCCCTGTCACTTTCTAGAAACGAATAGGTAAAGAAATTGCATCAATTCATAAACGGCATAAACCATTTTCTTCGAACAATACATGATAAATGATAATAATAATAATTAGCAATGTTTGAACTGAATAAAAAACTTCAACTTGCAACAAGCTGTTTTCAATGTGTATCTAGCAAAAAATAAAGAATATATCCTATAACATAATAACATAAAGCAAAGTAGTATATAAAAAATCGTTTTTAAGTTTTTACAATAAAATTTCATTTAAAAGAGTACTAAAATCTGTTATTGGCACTTCAAGAGCTTCCGAAAACAGCATATTGAATTTTTTCCAATCAATGAAATGCTTTTTCGGGCAAACATTGTGTTGATCTTTGGAATACTAATCAATTCGAACTGTTTCTTGCTTTAAAAACCTGAAGGCCTTTTGTAAATCTGAATTCGCTTCGTACAGATTTTCAATAAAAAGCGAAATATAACAACAACACCACTTACTCTATGCTGGCCAGGAACTCGCACCAAACGGAGGCCTTCGTCTACTTCGCTATCACTACCAAAATCGCTACTTTCTTCGTCACTTCTTTGAGGTGGAATCAGCCTGTCAAACTGCAAAGCCGCCATGCTTCTTCTGCAACAATCGACTTTCAGCGCATACAGCTATTATGACGTCATTAATCAAGGCCTGGTCACAAAATTGCTGTAACTTTCACTTCCTTTGCGCTTCAGACTGAGTTTCTTGGAGTTGCCAAAACTGTAATTTCGTTTATTAAAAGACTCTGGGGATTTAAAAGCGTACTTCTTCTTTGTTTTCATTGGCGTTTGATGAAAACAAACTTACACGGAATCGTGCAGTTTTCATTGTTTGTAACGCACGAATATTTACTCAAGGGACACGGGACCTGTTTTCCCTTTTCATTGGGTTTTTTGTTTTTATCAGCTAATTTGTTAGCGTCGTAACGTTTCATAGCTACATTTCATTTCACTTAATTTTTTAAATTTTCAAAATGGGGATATAAAAAACACAGTTCTATGAAGTACAATATTCAATGACTTCTGCTTGAAGAGTTCAAATTTTTGTTCAAAGATTTGTTCCTCCAGGATCAAAAAGAAGCAAAATTATTGAAGTGAAAGGAATCTTTATTGCTTGGATTTTTAAGAGATAGGTGCACCTCACCAGAAACATCTAGATTTGAGGATGGCATATTTCCCATGGGAGTGTGAATTTGTATTACATTAACCTCTCCAAATCTTACATTATAAATGCGAATTTTTTTAATATTTGGGAATAATGTAAACGGGTTCCGAGCGGAGCAGAAATATAGCCATATTACAATAAAGCAAAAAATTACAAAATAGATTTTTAACACATTGGTCCTATCTAAGAGAAACAAAACAATTTGCTATTTTTCTTGGCAGTTTCATTAATTTTCTAATAATTAGAAGTGGGAGAAAATAAATATTTCAATTTCACTAGACACTTCAGATGATTTAGAAAACTTTTTGAAAGGAAATTTGTTGAATAATACCACATGCTCACTAGTTTACAAAGTTACACATCACAATACAACTTTTCATATAAATTGTTTTTAACTCTTTATGTAGTGTTTTCTTTCCAAGGCAGTTTACTAGCCCTTTCTTGAAAAAGTGCAAAACATTTTTAGCTCATGCATAACTATGCCCAAAGCAAGCTACAAAAAAAGCAAAGAAAAATATTACAATAAATAATTAAAAAATTGCATAATGGCTCCTTTCTCTTGAATGGTCCTCATTTCATTACACTGGGGTAATGAAATACTGATCGGGGGCTCATAAAACTGGGATGGGGTGACTTAATTGCACCAGCCAGCCTTTACATGTTAGTCTGCAGAATGTGGTAGCTGCAAGCACGAGTTGAGTTGGAAATCTTAAACTACAAACTGATTTTTAACAAATTTTTAACAAAAGCTCATTGATGGCTGCAATACTAATTTTCTAGTAAAATCTTCTCAAATTTGGCATTAGAACTAAATTGTGCACTATTTGCATTAATATTGAGCAGCAAATGCCATAAATAAAAATTATTAGCAACTTCCAGGGCTTGTTGCAAGACAGCTGCCCAAGGTCCTGTTAGCTAGAGCAACTTAGCAGAATGGAAATAAAACTGAATCCGTCAAAACTAACCTCAGCAGTGTTGGTTCTGGCATCCCAGGATCTCCTCCTTTCTTGATTCCTGTAAAAAAAATTAATATTCTTGAAGCCATAAAACAGGCCTACCAAAACCAAGCTAGGGCCTATATAAGTTCGGCCATCTCTTTTCCCTTCAATCATCACAACCAAACATGCACGTATGACAACAAATGAAAGTGTGAACTGAAATCGTTAAAATGATCTAGGATTTTTTAGCCAGTGCTGCTCTGCCAACAGCAACAGTTATATCTGAGAAATCCAACAGGGTGGCCTAAATTTAGGCCCACTCCATCGCATGGCAACATCAGGCAAAGATCCCTAGAGGAATTAAATGCACTCACCTAAATATATTACAAAGGGAACAAAACCCCAATGGAAAGTTGTTTTCATAACTTTGAAGACATTTTGTAGTCTCTTCTTGTTTTCTGGTCTCATCTTCACCATTTTGCCTACTTGCCTTTGACGCACACTGCTCTCTCGATAAGATTTGAAAAGGAGGGAGGAAAAGAAAAGGCGCAAAGGAAAAGGAAGGGTAAATAAAACGGGGGGGGGGGGGTTGTGCAAGAAAACAAGGCTCGTTTTCCCGTATATCTCGTCCATTTCATAAATTAAATTGATAAAATGATGGAATAAGATGTATTTGATGGAAATAATGACTTTAAAGCTTGCTTTGCTAAGATTGCCAAAGAAGAACACATCAAGAGGGCAGAAATGTTTAATTTTTAAGGTGCAAGATCCCAGTTGAGTGCAAGCAAGCAACTTTATTTTTGGGCAGCTGACGTGGACCTGCAAGAAAGAATGCTCCTTAATTATTTTTTTAGGGAGGGGCCTCTTGAAAATCAGCTAAAGGTTCCATGCTCGTAGTGACGTATATAACGAAATGAAACGGCTAGGCTACATAATGTTTTTTGAGTTAACCGTTCGTTGCTTGAAGCAATAGGCATAAAGATACTTTTATATAGAAATTGAAAATACTTTACGACGCAAAATGACATACAGTTGTTTGATTGATCATGAAAAATAGGCATAAAAACAATTCAATGCAAAAAGTAACTGATATTTCATTCAACAATAAGTATATTTCGATAAATGAATCGATGATTTGAAGTCAAAAACTAATGCGGTTAGAAAAAGTCAATTCTTTTGGATTGTGCATCACTAGGTTCTGCTGAAAGTCTTTCCGCTGTGGAGAAAAAGAAGTATATAAGAGAGAAAGTAAATATAGAGAAAAACAAGACAAATAACAAAAAAACAGGCATAAAGTTTTCAAACTGCAGGGATAACCCAATGTTAAACACGAACAACCAAAGATGTGATAAGGTCGAGACTTAATGTATTTGTATTTCTAATGTATTTCTATTTCTATCCGTTTCCAAGTAACCGGCAGAATCTTTTTCTACTGCTGGCTGGTGTTGATAATTTTTGAGGTCTCATTCGCTCAACAGTAATTATTAGGAATATCAACGTCAAGTCAACCTCTTCACTGCCACTGGGGGTGGTCACTGCCAGAGAGATTTTTACGTCATAAGTGGTTTTTCAACGTTCCCTGATTTCTAGGGTGTTCATTGGTTAATAGCCTTTAATCTGATTGGCTGACAGGTGTGAAAGAGCGACCAGGTGCATATTGGGTTAATAAGGCCACAATTTTCTTACACAAACGAAAATTTTAACAGCTTAACTCTGGAGTATTTTATGATGGCAACAAAAACAGCACCAAAAAATTTACTCTTTCACTGAGAAGGTTAGAATGATTTTGAAGGCATCAACATTTTTGCCGATGGCATCATAGAATTGCCGATCACGATAATCATTTGCCGCAAAATGAAATAGAAATAAAATTCAACCTCATCGTTTTCTTCTCTGTAATCTTCTCGGGTCTGGCACGATTCAATACCTTGATGAAATCAGTTGTGCGAGCACGCATACGCGAGTGAAGGTAAGCCTGTAATAAAAAGGCATGCCTGTAAGTCAAAACATAACCCTACGTTTTTGTAACGTTTTCCGGTATAGAATTTAACGCTGATTCCGAATATATAAGTTATTTGGCTGATAATTAGCTATTGCAACTTATATCAGATAGTTGCTTCTAGCAACAAAAATGATATAGCCACTCAATTCAATTTTCTTTGTAGAATACAAAACTTAAAAACGATACATACTCAATTAATATAAAAATTGCATTCTACACGACCCAAGAAAGCAGAGCTTATCTAGCTTTGGCCGTTAACATAAGACTATTAATAAGGTTAAATACAATATTGAAAATGTAAATAAGAAACAACAAGATGAAATAACAATAACAAGTTAAAAGTGAGTTAGTTAAGTGACTAATGTAATGAAGGATTTAATAGCTATTGATAATAGTTTGTTTTAATTTAGTGCTAAAGGTTTTGGAGTTAGAAATTGATTTTAATAAAGTAGCGGAATGAAACAGTAACAACAAGACTTGTAAGATTGGTATTTAGGATGTTATTAATAAAAACAATTATTCAGCACAATATCAGCCCTGAAGAACAACTGCATGGCAGAATAAAATATTGGTAATACTTCATTATTGCTGTCGTTTTTCTTGCTTTGCTGAATTTTTACCACTTTTTTCGTAAGTTCACTGCTTCATTGCATAGTCACGATGCTGTTGCTGTAGCGCTTGTCTTGCAGCAGATATCAATATTGCGCTTATATTAAACAAACACGTCTTGGAAGCATGCACAGTGCAACATTGCCTTCATCTTCAAAATACTGATTTGTAAATAGCCTATTCTTTGATTAACGGAAGAGGCACTGATTCAGAGTCACAATTATATGTTTTTATCCCCTTCAACATCTAGTGCCTTAAGGTCTAATGTCCCAGACAGATGATAATCATAATAATCATGACGATGATGTCTCAGAAAGACATAAAAAACATAACTCACCTTAGAACATTTGATGTGATAATGTAGATAGTTTCTGAAGGTGTGAATCAAATTTATTGTGTTTTCTCTGATTTTCGCATTGGTGTGTCTTGGTTCAAGAACTAGAGAAAAATATTTTAGTTTTAATGGAAGCATATTATGAAAGGATGATGTTAAAATATGTAAAATACCTGAAGTTACCACGAAATTAGAATTGTTTGTTAAATTGAATTACTGAAAAATACTTTCAACCACAGCAGGTTAACGTATAACCACAAGTAAAGCATCCCATGATAAAATATATGACTACAAGTTAAGTATTTAGTGAGAAAGTAACTCTACCAAATGTGATGTAGCCAATGTTTTCTCCCTTCGCAGCATTTGTTCCTTCAAGTTCTGTTGGAGGATCTTTGTGACTAAAAAGAACTTGTGGGCTTCCGTGACTAGCTTTTCGTCCCTCTTTGAATTCCTAGGGAAAGGGGAAAGCAACAATGAAACTTTCTCCTGGAATTGTAACAGGATATTTATAATAATTATTATTGAAGCTCAAAACGAGCTTTTTCTTGACAGCAGAAATGACAAATCAAACTTTTCTGCGAAAAAATAGATAAACTTTTTTTCGCAAAAAATTCCAATGTGCAAATAAAAACTAGTTAATGAACAGTTTAAAGGAGAATTGGAGCCAATGAAAACTGATTTAGCAAATCTCCTTAGCTGTCAATCAAATGTTAGCCAATAAAAATGAGAATAGGTGATTGCATGTGATCAGTGATTAAATGTTCTTTTACACGTATGCTTCGTCGCTAGGAATTTCACGTGGGAAATTCGAGCCAAGGCCAATCTGCACATGCAAGTACCAGATCCAAAACTAACTTACTTACTGGCACCCATTTCCTTATAGGTCAATTACTTCAACACATTACACATTGAACAGAACAGCACCAAAATTGTTCAAAAATGACCAGACAAGAAGGACAAGAACATATCTTGTTTGCTACAAATAAAAATCTTCTTAAGTGGGACATTTTACCATTGTGCATCAACTTACTTGCATGAAAACTTTGCCAATGATGACATCATCATCATCCTTGAAGACTGTGCTAAAAATTACTGTAACTCTGTCTTCTTTAGCTTCAACATACATTGTTTCATCATCACGGTAGTTAATCACAGCTCTGTCAGATGTCTCCTCTTTTCCAACCAAATCAAAATATTTTTCAAAAACAGAAGCGAAGCAATTTCGCTTCAGCAATCCAATTTTCTTGATTAGCTCGTCTTAAAAGGAGAAAAAACCTCATTG
Source organism: Chrysaora achlyos (assembly GCA_015164055.2). Taxonomy (NCBI): domain Eukaryota; kingdom Metazoa; phylum Cnidaria; class Scyphozoa; order Semaeostomeae; family Pelagiidae; genus Chrysaora; species Chrysaora achlyos. The sequence goes on along the minus strand of WUAR02585910.1, from coordinate 1,159 downwards.
TTAAAAGAGTGTTATTTTGCTGCATAATTTGGCACTGTATAAGAAATTAATTTTTTATATATTTAAAGGGAAATAATGTTTTAAAGTAGTTCAGAAAAGTTATCATCATTCTATATCAAATGTTAGCAAATTGACTACTCGTAATCTTTGGAACTTTGATTTTCGAAGATTTTTATCTGTTTTATAGGAATTTTAAATACACGCTTTTTAACTTTTTTATACTGACTAATTTTTAATCCTATGTTTTATTCATTCTTGTTTTGTTTTTCGTACGCAGGACAAACGTTTATAACAGTTTTATAACTGAAGTTGTTATCCTGTAGAAACATTCTTAATATTATTATATTATATATTACTGTGTTGTCCTCGAGGTGTCCCCAGCAAAGAAACCTTCAATGATTTTGCCTACCTGGAACAACTGACCAATTTGGGCTTATTTATGGAAAAATTGTACCATAATGCACCCACACAGGATTCTAGCAGAATACCATACACTAAATCGCTACATTACTTTGAGCAATCTTAGTTTTCAGCAATGTTCGCACACTTACCTTTGTTTTCTGGAAGGTTGTTGAGATCAAGCAAAATTGAAACATTGTAATCTGCAAATCAATGACTCAATTTAATACAGAATAAATCAAAAAGTGAGGCACAGAGTCCTCCAATGGTCAAAATCATTAGCATTAATAACATAATTTGATAACATTTATTCTGATTTCCTTCGTAAAACATGTAGAATAGACTTCTAAACAAAGTTCAAAATCCAAAATTCTCATAAGCTTTTGCAACAAACCTCTTTCAGGCTCGGTCAGATAATCCCCGTAGATTGATTTTAAAAGCTGAAATAAATTGTTCATGATTTTCAGTGCTTCATCTTTAAAGAGCCTTGCAGTATAATAATATAATTTGAATCCAAACAATTAGGGTAACTTGTAGGGTAACGAGTAACTTGTGGGAAAATACATTTCAAAAAGTAAGCAAACAGGCTGGGTCATTTTGCAGAAAATATTCATAGTATACAATATGTTTATAGTATATATGATATGCTTTTAATTTTACAGAAGATCTTAGCTTTCAGTGGGAGCAAAAGCTGAGGTTTAATCAACACTTTGTTGTACCCTAGGGAAAGGTTTAGTTATATATAAAAGGTAATATACCA
>WUAR02585799.1:0-11686 GCA_015164055.2 Chrysaora achlyos | reverse complement strand
TTATCTTTTAGCGACAGTAGACCCTTTTTGCAAGCCTGCAGAGATCTATATCCATTTTCATTTAACAATCTGTTGACCCTTCTTACAGAACCTTCTGTTACTCCGCATTTCTCGATGAGTCTTTTCACTGTCCAATTTGGTTCAGTTGTGCGTAGCAATTTTAGTTGTCTCATAATTTGCCTAGTATCTCGCTTGTCGGTTTTTCAAGGATGACCTCTAACACTTTTTCTAGCTTTTGAAATTTGCATGTCTGCTCCCAATGGCTCTTTTTGTATTCTGTATATTTGTGCCCTGGACACACCAAGTTCTAAAGGGAGGGTGGCAGCACTTTTAGTTACAACCTTAATCATGGCTTGTCTTACAGCATCTATTTTCTTTTTAACAACCATCGTTCAAGCAAAGTATCGTTGTATAACTTGAACGATCTATACAATTCTGTCCAGAAGAATGTACTACGAATTTGATATATTCCTTTGCTGCATCTCATTATTCTGCTCGTTTTGTATTCAATAAATGTAAGAACAGCCTCGATCTGAATCTGAGCCATTCACTGCACGTAAGAACAATAGTTGAACGTGACACTGCAACTAACTTGCAACCTGTACCTTGTTGGAGACCGCGATATATGCGAGTACATAGAAATCGTGCTCTCGGACAATCCTCGCCAAAACAGTTGAGACAAATCTGTGTAGAAAAATTTCTTTCCTTACCAGCCTCCCCCTCCCCGTATTTCAATGTTGTTTGAACTGATTCTAGTTTTTTTTGTTTTTACTTGCTCTGGCAACAAATCACCTCAACATTGAACCGGGGGGAGGGGGGGAAAATTTTTTAGGAATTTTTAAAATATAGTAGTACTGATTCAGCCTCTTTTTGGGCCTTGTCTCAAGAGGTTTTGGGGAGGATTGTAGTTTTTTAAATAACAAAGTTTGAGGAGTAGCATTCGTTTGCACGCTACTGAAATCAAATAACAATAAATAGTTTAATTGCTCAAATCAGACAACAAAAGACTTGCTTTGCAGTTTGAGGTTATGAACCCTCATATGCAGAAATTGGTAAAGGAGAAATTTGCAAGCCATGATACAGAGCAGTTTGCAGGTTCAAATCTACTGGAGAAAAATCAAAATCGGTAAGTATTCCGTAAACAATTATGATGGCCTGATAGTAAATTTCGGTTGAGCCTTTTTAGGCCATGGGCAGTCCATATTGGAATATGCCTTTGAATCTTAGAAATAGAAGGACTAGATAACGTGGTATGGCACAACTACAGGGAACCAATATGGCTGCCGTTGGTTGACAAAAACGCAGGGAAAAATAGTGTAAGCACCAAGTGTTCAAAAAATTATCGCTGCGCTATTTCAATCTAATTGTTGTATTTATTTCAAATAAATAACATAAAATAAAATGGTGGTACCTTGTGCTGCTTTTGGCTGTGAAAACAGATGGAAGTTAAAGAAAAATTTGGAGAGAGAAATCTAGCTTTTTACAGGTTAGTCATAGGCCGATCTTGATCACTGGCCTGTTGATATGTTTACTTTATATTTCTGTACAATTAAGTTTCCATAAAATCACCAGTTAATCGTGAATTCACTCCCTGCCATATGTTTCTTTTTTTAACTAATATTATTCACAATATTCTCTGCGGTTGAACCAGGTTGAACTCATAAGATTATGTTATAAGATTCTCATATATCTGTATATGCAAATATCTGTATATGCAAATTCAAAAGAGGTTCATGTCACATACCACTGGTTTAAACCCATCCCACCAAAGATAAAGAGACCAAATCCAAATATAACGTCACCACATGATCATGCATATGCAAGCAAAATTTCACCTAGAAAATTGAATGCAAAATATCGCAATAAATCAAAAACAAAAAAATGACAAATTAAGAAATTAAAAAAAAAATTTAAGATTGGAAAAAAATATTTGCTGCTTGATTTCAAATTTAAAAGCAACTAAATTATTGAATGCAGAATTGGCCAAGACATTGAATGAAAACTTTGGTCATATGGCAACTCCCCTTTTTAAAAATCAGTGCAAAAATGTTGAAAAATCTGCTGGGTCAAGATATGCAGAGGAAATCAAGGAATTTGCTTTAACTCTTCATTTTTATAGCCCAAGAGCATAAAAATTTGTCAGGAAAGCTCTTTATTTGCCACACCCTGCAACTATAAGATCGTGGTGTGTCAATATAAACTGTGAGCCAGGTTTCCTTCAAAAACCATTTGGTTATATTGAAAACAAGTTACAGAGGGCCAATAAAATTGTATAATTTTATCAGATGAAATGAGTATAAAAAAGCAAGTCCAATGGGACCAGAAAACCTCAAAATTTATTGGTCGAGTTGATTATGGAGGAATAAAAGCAGAAGAAATTGATACTGAGGCAACAAATGCACTTGTTATCATGGCATGTGGTCTTCAGAAGCCTTGGTTTGTGCTAGTTTTCCTTTGTCCATCTATTGCTGCACTCCCTGTTTGAATTTTTTTGGTCTACCTTGCAATATGATTAAAATTTACCTTTATCTCCAGGTTGACTATTGCTATAAAAGAACAAAGGCATCTGTTGTCTGCTATTCATATTTTGACAATGAAGTATTATTTTCAGGTATTTGTGTATGTATTATTTATATATTAAAATATGATTTGGTCACATTAGAAAATTAAAAACTTGTTTCTTGACTTGCCCAAGTGTATCCCTGCCTAAGACCCAGTTGGGATTGTTGACTAATTAGTATCGTACTTCCTTCGCTTTTTGCCTTCCAGGTTACCCCTTTCAAAACCTGATTTGACAAGGGCCTAGCACACAGAGTTAACCAGACTCTCTTTGCTATTATTCTACAATTTTAATGATATTTCAGTTCTTAAAATGTCCAGATTTAGCTGCTTATCGAAGTTCCAACTAGCTATAGAATTGATTCAATTATTTATGTTTTTTAAACTTAGCAATGCTGTATTAATTAATAAATATGATATGCACAATCTTTTATCAATAACCTATTTACACCTTTGCAGAAAATTCAACATATTTTGCGACATCTTTAATACCTGATTTTTTTAGCATCACATGACCTAAAAAACTTTACAAATCATCCTGATGTAAGGGCAAGAACAAGAAATATGCTGAAGAAATAACTACTTCCAAAGAAGATGGTGATGTTTTAAATAGATACCGTTCATTTAATTTGTTAATGCTAGTTTTTTAAATAAAAGGGTTTGGGAAGTAGCATTTGTTTGCACGCTACTGAAATCAAATAACAATAAATAGTTTAATTGCTCAAATTAGACAACAAAAGACTTGCTTTGCAGTTTGAGGTTATGTACCCTTCAAATTTTGCTGGTCCCAGAATTTTTTCCGAACAATAACTGCAGAGAGAGGAGGCCTAAAGTCAATGAACTCAAAAAAATAATTGAAAATTTTGCGCAAAGCTGGGCTTTTAAAAGTGTGCCAAATTGTGAAGATGGCGACAGTGAGGATCTAATTTATAGTGATAGTTATGATGACGATAGTTGTACAAATCAAAATCTGTCTGCCCAGGGTGAAGATGTTGCTCAACTGTTAAATAGTATATGTTTGAATCTCATTAATTCAATCATAATAATTTTGGATGATTTGCATGAAATATGTTATTTTTAAATTATTTAAAAGGATTCTTAATTTTAGGCAATGTTCTAGTAGATTTAATTTTTTAATTAATTTAGTTATTTCTACCTTTAGGACTTGACTGTTGGAGCAGTGAAAGAGTGTATAAAATATTATGGCACTGTAAATGAATATATTCAAGAATTTCTGTTTTTGTGGACCCTTTTTGTAAAGAACAAGTTTTCTGGAAAGCTGAAATACTCATCAATTGTTATTGATGATACTGAAGATAATATACCTTTCTGGTACTCAATGCCATCTTTAATAAACTTATTGGCTGCTTTGGATAACATTCGTTTACAATCTTTCATTTTATTCAATATTAGGCTTTCCAGGTTTTGTCTATGATCAAGGAGCTAGACAAGAAGATGTGTTGGAATATCTTAAGACTATTGGTGATGGCAATTGCCTGCTTCACTTTTAGTCCTCTAGTCTATTTGGGCTGGATTGCCATTGGGCTAGGTATGATTAATAATGACGAAGTTTTTTGAAAGAGATTTTTAGGAATTTCCATTTATTTTAGCACTGGAAATTTATTCCTGGTACTTCCTGGGTTAATACATTCTGTTTATCAAAATCAGTTTATTATTCTACATATAGATATGCTCTAGTGAAATTACCAACAAACTTGTTCATGTTTAGATGTCTTTCTTAACTGATCCAAGATCCATGCAGAAGAAGGCGCTTCAATTAACGCAAAGTTGGTTAGATTAAGTGTAAGAAAAGAATTTTCAACATGTAAAATATTCCTCAAATGAATTGAGTGACTGAATGCTTTTTGCAAGGATTTTTATTGTCGTAATACAGCATGCAATTAATATGTTGAGCATTGAACTAAGATTTGACATATATTTTTTTGTAACAAAGCAATCAGAATTCAAGACTGAAATTAATATATTTTTTTGAAATCCAATTTGAGAAATGCATGAAGGAGGAAAATAGGTTATTCTAGGTTATTAACACACAGCAAAGAAGAACATCAAATTGAAACTCTTACTTGGACATCACTCACATTTTTTTCCTACTTTAATTAATTTAAATCTGTTATTGTTGGGAAGAAATATATAAATATACCCAAGAAAAAATTGTCATTTCAACCATTATTAGAGTATTTTTATGTATTTTATTTATTTTTATGACTTAGAGTGAAAATGAAAGAAAACATTCATATTATAATTTTATCTCTAAGCTTAAGGCTAGTGGCTGGACGAAATTGTATCTCCGCTATTACTAAAGGTACAAACTTGAAAACTGCCATGGTTAGGTAACTCAATGTACTGAAGCCAAAAATTCGAAAACAAATTATTTGGAATAGTGGTTGCCATAAAAACCAATTATCAATAGATTTAATGTATTTCCTATTGAAAGCATGATTTTGAATAATGAACTTCCAAGCACAAGTGCTGTGTATCAAATTGATACCCTGTTGCTGGAGAGTGCAAGTATCCCTTTTATATTCATATTGTGTTTTGTGTTAGCAAGAAATGATTGTTGTAGGTTTGTCAGCCAATTTGAAAAATACAATGTCCCAGATCTACTCCCCAGTAAATGCCAGAAAATATTTGGGATACCCTTTTAAAAGTATTCTTTCCTTGAGAATCCCTTTCTAGTACATTATTGAAAACATCTCCGAATTCCTCCATGATTCATTGTTTGGGTCACCTAACTTCATCTGTTTTACCAACACTGAATTAGAGGGAGGGGACATTTTTTGTCAAAGGGAATATTTTGAATGTTGCAGCCCTTTAGCGAGGATTTTAAATCCCCTTTTAACTCTTCATTTTTACCGTTTCCATTTCATATCGGATTTGGCTGTTTTTTACACCAGCTCCAAAGCATATCAAATTGGTTATGTCCAACAATCATCATTTTTAAATTGAAATATGAAAATAGTATGGAGCAAATGAGACTGGTACATTTTGGTGTAAACAGAATGCCAATATGATATCAAATGAATCTGATATGAAATGAACAGGGTATAATTGCCATAACTATGCCCAGAAATCGTAATCAATGATTATAAAATTGACCAATGATAAATAAAATTTTATGTTCTGCATCACTATCTAGATTGGGCTAGCTTGTGCTCTTAGGAAAACTCCTATACCATATATGACTTGATCTTTCATTTCGATAAAAATTATTTTTGACTACAGCACAAAAGTAAAGTGTGCAAAATAATATGGCTCTGGGATATGGTTTTGTGTGGTATTTTTTCTCTCTCCTCAAAAAACCCGTTTATTAAATTTATTCGGTATTTTGGACATGACAAAAAATGTATATTCAAAGATCAGTGGGATCTGTTGTAAATTGGGCAGACAGACACATAAAGAACAATGTATTGTAGTTTTCTAATAACAAGAACATAATTTTAATACTAAATGATTACATAATTTATCAATTGATCATACTCGTTTTACATGGTCTTATAGCTGATTCTAGAGACAACTGCTCTAGATTCGTCTACACATGCTCCTACTAAAATGGATCTTTGCATGAATTTTTTAAGAATGCTTTGTAAGCCAAAACATGACAGGGCACCTGGTAATACTTGACCCCTATAGCTTAAAATTCTCCCAGCAACATATCAATATTTTGGAGATAATTCTATGATCAATTTTGATAAAGGTTTAAGCAGCAAATACTAAGATGCAATTAGAATTTTAAAAATGCATTTTATTTATGAGTGAATACAAGTCCCCTCTTATTGCTACTATTTATAGCTAAAACTATTAAACAGCAAATACTACATTTGAATTTTAAACCTTTCAACAAATACAATAAGAATGATGTATTTTTGCTCTGAAAACCAGCACAGTACTGCAGAGGATTTGATCGTTTCTAGCAGTTATTTCTATCCACGATGTTTACCACATGATGATCTCCGAAGATATAAGATCTCTATTAGAAAAATCCTCCTTATACATTTAACAAAATAACAAGAAATTGGCTTTCCAGACCGGTATAGGTTTTACTTGCTTAATTGTGCTCCCATTTTGTTCCAGAACTTGCGGGGTATTTTGTGGAGGTATTTCACAATTATTCCAAAGCATTAAGGAAGAAATGAACGAAAACCCTTCTGTGGCTGTATAATTAACTTTTGTAAAGCGGGTGTTAAGTTCACAAAGTAGCTGGTCAGCAAATGGGATTGCAAGGTTGTATTGATAGTATTCCTCTGCAGTGCCAGCTGCAGTGTTGCTTCTATTTTGTTGCCTAGCACAGATTCTTGGGGCTTTAATTATTGCATCTATTTGCCTTGCGATTTCATATGCCTCTTGTACCACTCTGAATGAAAATTTTGGATGTCATCACGCATTTTCTGAAGAGAATCATTAAGAAGAAGAATTTCTTTGAATGCCTCAGCCATATCAATCTGGGAGGCCTCCAGCTTAACAGTAGCAGGTCTGGTAAAATCTAAGCAATTGCGAACAATGACAATTTCCAGAATAAAACTAAATTCCTGGTATCTAGCATATAAGCAATATATGGCACTTTTCCATTTGCCATCAACTTTGTTCTTCATAGTTAGAAGAGCCTCAGTTATAGCAAAAAACATTTCTTGAAATCTTTGAAGGCCATCAATTCTAAGCACCCATCTTGTGCGGCAGACATCAAGGAGTTTCTTGGGCCTTTGGTTTGGCAAATGCTCTTTTATCATTTTTTCAAGAACTGCCTGTGGCTTTGGTGAGTTATTAAAAAAATCAGATATCACCCTGACACTGTTCGTGATATTGTTGACACTTTGCCACTTACAAGATGCTGCAACACATAGATTTAATCAATGAGAGGCACAGTGTGTATAAGGAGCTAATTTATGATCAAAAAGAATGCGTGCAGCTGCATTGCGACACTCTCAAGCCATGTTACCAGCACCAAAGCACTGACCAGGACAATTTTCATATTTAACCGTAAATCACTTATGGCTTGTTTAATTTTGTGAGACAGTGCTAAACCTGTTAATCAGGTATCGCAAATTAGAAATTTCAAAAAGCATTCTCTGACTTCACTATTCTCAACAAGTCTAATAACCAAAGGCATTTGTTCTTGATTGGAACAGTCTTGTGCTCCATCAGCCATAACAGAAAAAACTTTAGTGTTTTTTATTGTAGTAACTATAAATTCTTTGATCATTTTGATCACCACAACAAGCAATGATCTCATTTTGGATTGTCTTGGAACGATAAGTAGCATTGCGTTTCGCAGTTTCAAAGTGCTACTGTAAAACTTTATCACCACTATCAATTCTAAATTCCAGCAAAGCCTGAAAGATCCCAGGATTTTGCAGCTTTCTAAACATTTTGAATCATCTCTATGACCCCTAAGAGCTATATTTTTCTCTTCCACAAAAAATTACTTTTTTGATAATTGACGTTAATATCTCACGATTTTCAGAAATTCTATGCTGCAGGATACTATCCAGACTTTCTTTAACAGAACTTATTTCTTGTTCCATAACCCTTTTAAATGGTGTCATTGTAGCCACAGATGTCTGGTTAACGGTGAAGGTTCGGCCATGTGCATCAAAACACTTCTTTGCCGTTGCCCAAGTCTTGAAAGGATTCTTAAATAATCTGGACAGCTTTTCACTGTTTTGGCCAATTCTTCTTCCAAAAATAACACAGGGGAGGCAAAAAGCACCATAAAGACTCTTGGAATAAACAAACCATGGGTATTGGGATAGCCAATTCAGATTAAACTTATGTCTTTGATTATGATCTTGAAGAAATGGAAAATGAAAATCTGCTGATGGTTTCGAGATATTTTTCATTATTTCATATTTATCATTATGATTTAGCTGATCAACAGTTGCATAAAATAAGGCGACATCATCAAAAAAGCTTGCTTTTGTTTCACATTAAACAATTAGCACAGGATCTTTAGGACAAAAATGATCCTCTTTTTTTTCAACTTTAGCATGTTTGTTAACCTCTGCTTCTTCACTTTCTTTGCATGATTTTGGTTGATCACTAGATTTCTTAACAGTTGCTCTGGAGGAAAAATTTATTTTTTGACTGATACATACTTTTTTGAGCAAGTTTCACCTTTTTAGATTTAGGAACAACTATTTAGGTCTATTTAGTTGTAGGTCTTTCAATGCTTTCTTCAGGCCTTCGTTTTCATCCATCACTGGCTTCACCCTTCCTAGAGCTATCTTTTTCCCTTTTCGATTTCATTATGGAAATATTCTAGAACTAACATGCTCTGTTTTTTGGTAAAAACAACCTCCTGCGGTATTGGTGCATCATCTTCATCATTTGCAACAGTATTGGTGCATCATCTTCATCATCTGCAGAGCTGCTCTCAGGGGCTTGACCTTCACTTGTTGGAATAAAGTTTCGGTTTCAGATTGAGCTAGATTATCAAAGCAGATTTGATCTTTATTCTGCTCAATCAGCTTCTTGATCGATTAGCGAACTTTGTCATACAATGGGCGCTCATTCCCCTTGATCCCACTTTAAACCTTTGCTGCATCTTTGATATCTTGGATTTCTATCTTGGCGTCTTCAAAGTTTTTTTCAAATATTTTATTTAGATCATCCATAGAAAGTAATGTTGGGGGCTCATACCCTTGCCTTGTTCTCTCATGATAGCCCTGAAGTCTTTGCTAACTTGGCTTTCTTTTCTCTTGAGAAATACTTCGTCTCTGCTGTTTTTACAGAATGGTTCATGTGCTGAGCCAAGTCTACCTTTAGCAGCAGAGTATTTGCATGTATTTGTGTCACTGCTGAGTTCCTTATTAAGGAGGCGCTCCTTTTCTTGCCTTTGCAAGCCTTCCATAACTTCCCCAGCTGTTCAGTGACATTAGAAGAGGACATGTCAAGGCCTGACAATGAAAGAAAGACCTTGTCTGATGTCAAGCTTGCATTCTTCGCTACCTGTTCCTTATTTTCATAATGAAAATTTGAAAAAGCTAAAACATTTTCATCGGCAGGCACAAATTGACTGGTCCACAAGCATCAAGGGTTTCGTGGTTGACTACAGTGATGGTAATCAAGTCTCCATCTTTATTCGCCCTCTTTACATCAGCTACTTTAAGGTTGGCAATGGCTCCTGACCTACAAAGTTGTCGATACACAAACTAGTGATCAATAAGTCTCTCGCTCTTGCATAGTCAAGAATTGATATCTTGGCTTTGGATGACAGGTTTGAATCTGAAGAGCCCCTTTAACGTGTTCCGACTCATCAAAATGTCTGAAATCCTTTGGTTTTGTAGGATTTATTGAATCTTCCTCTTTCTTCTCCCATTTTCTTTTCTTGAGCAATTGCCACAGAACCTTTACCCAATGTTCGCATATTAGTTTATATTTGTTTCCACATTAACCAGTGCATGAAAACAAGAGTGGAAGTTGCAGAACGATATTAGCGACAATAGATCTATTTTTACTGTCGCTGGCTGTTTAGAATCTTTAAAAGATTCTAACCAGTAGTCTTGACAACTTGAGGCTACAGAAGAGTTGCAACTGAAGCCTCTTTTACACTTGTAAAAGGCACATTTGATTCAATAGTTGTTTTTATAACAACCAAATGCGCTACTTGACGTTTTGCATCCCTGAGATTCTTCAAACCGCCATTGGTAGACTGCAACCATCTTTCAAATGTTTTAGAAACCGGCAGTTCTGGATCTGTCGCATCTACAGTTCCACTGTCTAAGTCGTCTTCCTGATCCTGATATTAAGTTTGACTCTCTTAATCATCATCAATCTCTGATCCTCGTGTTTCATTCACCTCATCAACTTCGCTTGGCTCAGTAGCTGGTTGCATGTTTACAGCGGTAAATGATGAAGATGAGCTGTCTTTATAAGATGCAGTTTCTTCATGAACAAAATACTCAGTAGCTTCCTCTTTATATATGTTGCATGGAATGCTTGGAATCTTTGCAGCAAAAATGTGATCTGAAATTATTTTTTCATCTTTTATTTGATGGAACTGCCACAAATGATTGTTCATTTGCTGCACCAATCTTCCACAATTGTTGAAGGTGTAATCACAAACTTTGCTCTTCTTGTCGATTTTGCTCGTTTCTTTCCTTTCGTTTCATTTTATTTTTTTGATCCAAGTTGTTTTATGTCCTTCATCCATGTTGCAAAGATCTTTAAAGAAATAAACACTTAATAAATGAAAATGCAAATAAAGATTCTAGTTTGTTGCTTCAAATATAAACAACCATGTGGACTTATTGAACAGACTATTGTAAATGTAAAATGGTTTTAGTGAATTCCTTGAAAAACGCTGCACAAATTTAATGATATTCTAGGCATATCTATTCTAGATATTCGAGCAATGAACCTAAAATACTCTTTTGCTGAAGCCACTTGCTCGTCAGTAAGTCTGCCACATCAAAATGTTGAAATTTGGCAGATTAAGTGTAAGATAAGAATTTTCAACATGTAAAATATTCCTCCAATGAATTGAATAACTCAATGTTTTTGCAAGGATTTTTATTGTCATAATACAACATGCAAGTAATATATTGAGCATTGAACTAAGATTTGACATATATTTTTTTGTAACAAAGCAATCAGAATTCAAGACTGAGATTAATATATTTTTTGTGAAATCAAATTCGAGAAATGCATGCAGGAGGAAAATAGATTATCCTAGGTTATTAACAGACAGCAAAGACATCACTCACATTTTTTTCCTACTTTAATTAATTTACATCTGTACAGGGGCACCGGAAGCAGTGACTAAGTAAGGGCACTTTTAGCTGATTTTTAGAAAAAACAAAAGCCTACAAACTTTACAGGAACAAAATTTCTTTGCGTCAAATGTTGAAGTTTATATATATTGCTATTCTAAAATCGCCCAAAATAGTTTCAGCGTCTCCCAGTTGTTGCAATAAAATCTTTCGCAACTTACTCAGTATTGATATCATCAATGTGTTCTTTCTGAATGACAGCAAACATTCTGTTGCATAGGCTGTTTGCTGTCATCTTTGACCTAAGCCATGACTTTATACAGCGCATGGCACTGAACGTGCGCTCTGCAGTTGCAGATGCAAGAGCCACAGAGCTATACAATTGTAGTAGCTTGTGTAAC
>WUAR02585688.1:0-11688 GCA_015164055.2 Chrysaora achlyos | reverse complement strand
GATGATATGGTACAAATATCAATCATACCATGGTCTGTGCCTTTAGACAGGTCTCTGCTATGACGTCATCAATAATTTCCTTCCCACTAAAATAACTCAAAAACGACAAGAGATATTGAAGTTTTGTAAACGTCATCCTTACTTACTATCAAAGCTCTTTCCATAAATGCGAGCCCCAAAGAAGTGATAGGTCTACTAAGAGTAATGAGACATAGAATAAGTCTTACTTTTTCGACCGCCTTATCCAGATCTCGCTTCGTTGTCTCGACATCCTCCTCCGCATCTTTCATCAATTCATCAAATGTTTTTGACTTCCTCAATACCTGCTGAGTCAGCTTAATCTTCTCGTATTCCTCGTCCATTTCATCATAATCATCAATCAAAACGGAATCGATGACGTCATCTTCCATTTCGCTGTCAATCAATGCCATGAATGCACTCAAGCTGCTACTGCCGATGCCAAGCTTTGCACGGAGCCGCTCCCTGAGCGTCGCCTTGGCTATCAATGCATCCAGAAGCTCTTCGGTTTTCTTTGTGGATATTCCGAGTTCGGTCTTAAGCTTGGATATTGTTTCTTTTAAATCCGAAACGTTGGCTCTTGCTTGGTCCAGCGCTGTAAGTGCTTTTCTGTTGGAAGAATACAAATCAGTATTGGAAAAGATAATTTGTAACTTAATTGATTATTTGAAAGGCCAGTCACAGATGCTTAAATATTGTTAAATTAAAATCAAAAGCACACATAGACCCGAATTAAAAACAGAAATCACAATATTAATTTACTATAATAAATATGCCATTCAGCGAAGTCGGGAGGGGCAGGTTAAAGTGGGTAATTCCCCAGGGTCTTACTTTGAAAGATTTCCCGCAGAACCATTGGTAAAACTCATAATCATGTTAAATCAAATTGATACTTAAACTGCTTCTTTCTTGCAATATTTTTCACATTGTGTTGCTCGCAATTTCTCTCTTGCGACCTATCTGTGGCTTATTCGCTCTCTAATAACTTCACACAAATACACGACGAAGATAGCTTTCTTTTTCTTTCTTCCTTCAATCTTGACTGCTGATCAAGGGTTAAGCCCGATATGCTGTTTCAGTTTATTGATGGTTTTCTTGGGATTTGTTTGATCTATAAATATTCTCGATTAATTTAACAGATAACAGGATTTTCTGTTAAGTGTGTTTATAAGCTTGTACCACGATACGTTTGCAGCTACAGTTTTCTTGATAGCTAAAATTCAAATTAAGAAAGACTAAACGACGCCCCTGAAGGAATTCCCAGACCAGTTTTTCTCCACAAACAAGGCATTTCTTCGTGGGGTTAGCTCATTTATCAGAGCAATGTGTTGCTTAATTAACTTAGTTTTCACTTCGCAAGAGAAACAACTGATCATAGCAAGGAAGTGACAAGAGCATTGCCGAATCACAGAATTCTTACCTTCTTTTCCTGACCTTTTCCATGACTTTAGAAGCTTTCACTTTGAAAACGTATTGAAAACAATGCATAAATCCAAAAAACGTTGTTGGTCCGATGAAGAGCCCTGTAGACGGAGTGCCTTCCCACGAAACATCCTTATGGAGTATACGATGAAGAAGGATATCTTTCGAAAAAGGTAGCTGCCCATCCTGTTCAGGCTGCCCATCTTGTTCAGTCTGCCCATTTTGCTCTTCTGTGTCGCCAGCCCATGGTACTTGATTGCACTCTCTGAGAATTTGCCCATGAATCGTACACATCGTCTCCATTACCTTTTGTCTGAAAAGGATTAAGGTTGCAGCATTTATGATTGGCAGTATAATCCGGGGTGGGGCTTAACTTCAATAGGCAGATGACGGGGGTCTGCCATTTTGACGTATGAAGCCATACCCTAAGATTTATAAATTTTTCAAAAACCCTACCCCAAAATTTATTGCAATGCAAAATGCATACCCATAAAATTCAATTCATATTAGAAATTATTATCTAATCATGGTTCCATTATTGGAGCAAAAAGTCTATGAATGTTTATGAATGATGTAAGACTATCATTCATGTTATGTTTTGAATGAATACATAGTTATTTTATTGCTTTATATCCATGTTTGATTTCTATGGAATTTTTTGTATAACATTTGAAAATGATACCCTAAAATTTATGGCCATGCAAAAAGTGATACCCCAAAATTTATGGCCATGTAAAAAATGATACCCCAAAATTTATGATCATGTATGATTAAACCACAAATGATACCCCAAAATGTTTTTTTTACCTGAAAAAGGCACCCAAAAAGTTGCACATAACGTATATATGGAAGTTACCCCCGGGCAAATCTAACCGATTTCCAGCAATTGCACAGCGATTATAAGAAACAGATCGCCCCCGTCGCTGGTACCTTATCCAGCGATGCTAGCGACAAGAGCGACGGGCACGATCATGTGGAAAGTAGGATTAAACACCGTCTCATATAGATGTAGCAAGATTTTGAATTTTATTCCATGTGAATCAAAGGTTTCCAGAATTTGGATGCCTTTAAAAATCGAATCAAAAGTTTTACATCCTTTGATTGCACATGTGACTTGTGTAAACGATATATCCAAAATATTGGATACATTTAAATCAGTTTGTTGTTTTTCGTAACTTTTCAGCCCTTTCGTAATGTTATGTTATCATTATATTATATTATATTATATTATTTTAACTGTTATAAAGACTGTTTTTTTAGTTTGTAACGTAGATAGTTGGTATAAATAGCAAGCTTGCTACGTAAAACTAATGTTAAAAAATAAATAAAAAATTTAAAAAGAAAGGCATATATGGCAAAAGAGGTAGAACTAAAAATTAGTAATCAGCTTGATTTTCATTGAAAAATAATATTCATTTAATATTATATAATATAAAATAATATTAAAATAATATAATTCTCATCCTCAAACATGGGAAAAATTTCCTTTACTTAATCGAGGTTGCTTCTATCTTTAGACTTTATTGATCATTTACCCTTCAAGATAGGAACAAAAAAATTTTTACCTCATCTTTGCACTCATGTCACTTAGAATTTCCTTATGATCAAGGTAATGTGCAACGACCCCAAATAAGGCTTCTGATGGCCAATCCATGACCCAATTAACATGACAGCCGGCAAGTATCCCAGGGTAATCTCTAGAAAATAAATCATTGATGCTGATAACAATAAATTGTGGATTTAAATGTGTAGTTGGAAACAGTATTGCTATTGCTTAATAAATGTTGTGTTTTCATATGTTGAGCCAAAAAGTGCTTTTATATAAGTTTCATCTTCACCAATTCGGTTTATCTTTTGAAAGAACTCATATCGACTAACAAACCCTGATCTTTGTTGTTTTTTATTTTTTTATTTGTTTGCTCGCTCGCTTTCTTGTGACTTTGACAGTATGAAATTTAGTAAACTTCTGTGTCTATCATTTATAGTAACGGTTAAAAGAATTGGTTGTGAGTGAATGAGCAATTTTAGATAGACATTTAATAGCAACACATACGTGTCTTTCATAAGAAACCTAATTTCCCAGCCATTTCAAATAATAGAGACAGACGAGCGAAAATTCCAGTGTCTTGAGTGAGAAAATGTACTAATGTTTTGGGCCTAGCCCTTTATTACACTTCGATAAAGGGCTACACCCGAAAATTCCAGCACCTTGAATGATAAAATGTACTCAAGTTTCGGGCGTAGCACTTAATCTTTCACTGTGACAAAGGGCTTATATTTAGACCTTATATAATACTATATCTTAACACGTTTTATTTCCATAACATATTAATAATTCTAAATGGAACTAAAAAAGGAGTTATCGCATCTTGTAAGATTATATGGACTGAAGCATGCAAAGTCTCAACATCTCATATTTTGCCCTGAATAATCTTATTACCCTTAGGAGGACCGGAAATCGATACAACTGTAATGAACGTCAACGTACAAGATGCAAAGGGCCTAACTCCACTTCACTCCGCTGTTATAAATAATAAAAGAGATGTCGTGTTGGAGCTGCTTAAATGCACGCCTATAATCAAAGGGGAGTTGATGCGGATTTGAGTTTCCAAGACTTACAGTAAGCATTCACTTCGATAAAGGGTTAAGCCCGAAACGTGAGTACATTTTCTCACTGAATTTTTTTCCCGGCTGTTTTTGGTTATCCGTGTTTACCGCACGCCATCGCGTGAAATAATATATTTATTTGGTTTCGAATAACAGTTTGACATACCTAGCCAGGTTTCTGAAAACCGCATTCCTTGGTGTGAGGCAAATAATGATATGTAGATTCAGTTTGACTCGAATTTCAAAGAATCTCATTGGCTCTGTCAAAAAACTTGAATGTTCTTTCTTAATCGCAGGCAGCAAAGCCTATAAGAAAGAAAAATTCCGTCAATTGACTTGAGTATAATCATACTCAAAACTTGTAATCGTACTATATCAAGGTTGATTTTATGAAGGTAAAAAAGATATTATTGTATTTAATGTTATTCTTAGGGGCTGTCTCGGCCTATATACCAATTGATAAAAAATAATAATAATAATATTTGGGAGTTGCCGCTTTAGAGTCAAATTGCTTCATTAGTAACATCGCCTATAATTTGAATTTGAATTGGAATTTGAATTCATATAGACACAAATCCCTTTTGCTTACAGACTCAGAAAAAATAAGTATCCTAACTACATTAATGCATTTAATTATATACAGTTTAGCTAAGATTATGCACATTTGCCTATCTACATAGCAGCTGCACTTCCAGGGAGTCGTGTTTTCGTTTCATTTCAGCTGAGAACTAGGAATTGCAGGGACCTACAAACCCCAAGAAGCAATCTTGAAATAACCTTTCAATTGCTTTTTGAATCTACTAAGTGTAGGGAGCACTCTGTTGTTAATGGGAATATTGTTTCAAGCTTTTATAGCCGCATAGTGAAGGCTTTTCATGACGTTTTCAAGATTGTTTCTTGGGATTTCTAGGTCCCTGCAATTCCTTGCTCTCAACTTTAGACAAAGTGGGTAGTTAGGGACATATGGCAGAAAGGGACATATAAGAAAGGGACATATAAGAAAGGGACATATGGCAGCTCAACTCACCGCAATCAAGCTCTTTAGCTCCTCCTCAGTGAACAGCAGAGGACAGCTTCCGTTTGTTAGGACATTGTCAATTGCATCTAAATACGATTTATCACGCAGGTCTGGTCCCTGAAAAATCACGTTTCATGCATAAAAAAGAAGGGTAAGAATAGCAAGAACTTCCGATTAACAAAATAAGATTCCATGTTGCGATTCTCTAAATTAATTGTACAAATTAGGAACTTACAGCCCATCTGATTTGAATTGTCCGTTGCGTTAAATTTAACTGGTTAATAGGGCCTGCTGAAGTCTCTTTTTGTAGTGGCTGTCTTGAAAATTCGAGAACGTTTTAAAATACAGGTTTCAAGGATAGGGGATCTAGAGTTTTGTTGAATCTTGTTGCATGATTGTCTTTGTTGGCCTAGTTGGGGCAATCCGTCTTGCCTTCAAAATCTCACTGTTACGCGCCTCCTCTTCATCCATAATTGACAATGAACTTTGTGGAGTTTGAGGAAGAATGGTCACCTAACCAATTCAAGAGCTAATAAAAAAGCTAAATTTGGAAGTGACATTATTTTTTGTGAAATTGTCTGATGTGCAATTTAGTTCGTTTCTACTGCCAAATTGAATTTCTTTACAATACGGTTCATCACAATTACCACAATGCATTGTGCGCAAAGCCAAAAATGGAAAGGGATAGCTCTCAATAACATTTATATCATACTGAAATTTTATCATACAACATTGCTTCTAAATGGGCATCATTGCTCCTGCAGGGGGGAAGAAAAGTGTTCAGATAATCTAGTTTACTTACCGTGAGAACTAGAGCTGTTTGCTTTCCTTCACATCCTGCTGTTCTTACCGCCGACCTCAAGCCATCGAAGAACGAGCTTTTATTGGAGCAGTCGATTTGAAAAATCGGTATGTTGACCATATATAGAACAAGTCTGACCAATGAGGCGAGATGCGTCCCAATAGAGCCAATCAGCAAAGCGTTACCACTGGGACAAAAACGAGAATTTAAAGATACAGCCGCTTCTGAATATAGACAGAAACCAGGCCCTATGACAGGGGGACAATCCATTGTTTACGAGACTAGAGGGGACAATAGGCCAATTATTTAACTAGTAAATACAACAAGACTATTGGATGATTAGTAAAAACGAGTAAGGACAAGTCGTACCGTGATTGATTTAGAGCATTAGACCTTCATCAATACAATACAGAAGAAAACGTGGAGACATGATTTTGACATGCAAACACGCAACGAGTCATTAATGACTGGAACAACTTATCAAGCGAAGTCATCAACTGTTCGACAGTGCAACAATTTGAACGAGCATATGATCGACTAAAACAAGTAGACAGATTCTCGCATACGATTTAGTCGTGTACTAGATCGTAACACGGCTTTATAGGTCTCACGAACTTAATTTATTATATCATATTGTTATTATTATTATCACTATTATCAATGTTATAATAATAATCCTGTTACAGTGCAAGGGGCATTATTGGGATAGCCTTGGTTGAAAAATTTTAAACCTTCTCGATTTTCCTGACTAGATATTGGTATCGTTGTTATTATCATTATTAATATTATTAAAGGGGCTTGGGGGGGGGCGATTGCCGACCAAGTTAGTCTGTTAAAAAAGGCCGTCACTGAAAGTAGCTCAAGAATCAACTAATCTGCCAAACCTTGACTTGAAGCAGATAATGCGATGCATCCTTATCAGCTGAGTAAGTGTATGATTGCAGAGTGCTAGTGGCAATGCTTTGTTGAATTGTTCATTGTAGCGGGTTGAAAAAGACTGCAAGCAACTTGCTACTTCGGCCACGTCTTGTATTGATTGATGCGTAACCTGAAAAATTAAAAAATAATCAAGAAAAAGTGTTTTATCATTCTAGGTATCTAGGCCTAGCATACATGCAGACTTTACTTTTCCACTGCGAAGGTGGGCCAGCTTACAACATTAAGCCACGATGGCCCTCAACCTAACTACAACTAAAAGCAACTAACAATATCAAATTTGTTAAGCTTATAAAGACTAAATGAACTTATATTTTTATTATTTGCGAAAACCATTTATTTCACAATGAAGAAACAGCTACAGTTAACGAATACAAAATATAGATAAAAATATAACTAAGGAGTAGCGTAAAACAAACTTCACTGTATACTTAATAATGTAAGCTTGTTAAAGAATGATTTTCACAAGAGGCAGCAAATAAACTACTTATTCTAATAATGTTTTTGATTCGATACATTTATATATAACTTAAAAAACATACAATATGCCTCGAAAAGAGTATATTAAAAATATTTGTGGGGCAATTATTGGTACAAAATGGTACAAAACATCAATTCATGGCAGAAAACACGTGGAAATTGATAAATTCTTGTACTACCGAAAGTGAGAAGTGAGTCGGCATCGCTTTTCAAGGAGCGTCGATTTACAACAAGCTACTAAATGACGTCAGAAATGAAAAGTACTTTACTAATTTTAGAAGGAAAATAAGAACAACTAAATTCAGAACATGATTGTTATTAAGTTGTTTACAATTTTTACTCTCGTATCTTGTAAGTTTTATCCTTTTATTTTACAAACTTTAATTTTAACAGGAAATTTAGTGATAGCAGTAACATCTTTACTGAAAAGGTTATTCTGTATAAATATGATACATTATCATTATTATAATTATTAATTTAAATACCTTTCGTCCAGCAGTTCTTGTGATTTGCGTCATCGATCTATGCGCTTGCAAGTGAGCATCAGTTGCAAATGTTGTGAACAATGCATTCGGGGAATTCGCAGGCAATGACGAGAAATACTGAAAAATAAGGTTTTGTAGACTTTTAACATAAGTCCCAATTTGAGTTTAAGCAGCTACCGTAAATCCTTGAATTAGCCCCCTGGGGGCTTAATTTTTTTGATTATTTTGGAGGGGGGCTTATTCGAGGGGGGCTTAAACGAGGGAGGGGCTTATAAAATTATTCATAAAGTGGACGAAAGAGTGATTTTTCTGTAATAGCTCGATAGAGTACAAATATGGACTCAAAAGGCCAAAATAAACATGTCAGGGGTGGGGGCTTATTCGAGAGTGGGCGCTTATTAACAATTTCTCGCTCTAGGGTGGGGGCTAATAAGAGGGAAGGGCTTATTCGAGGGGGGAGGCCAATTCAAGGATTTACGGTAATGAATTTATTCAACTCAATTTATAAAATACAGTTAGCAAAAACAGCAAAGTGCTGACAAAGTCGACCAAGTGCTGACAAAGTTGATAAAGGTATAGGCCCGAAACTCGAAGTTTTTCTCGCCTTTTCTCTTTATCGGCAAGTAAATAGCTACCGCACGTCACTGTATTTTTGCATTTTTTATGAAGTGACCTCGATAAAGGGCTAAGCCCGAAACGTCAGTAAATTATCTCTACCCAAGGTACTGAAATTTTTCCTTGTCTTTTTCTACTTATCTGTAAGTACCGCACACCAGTGCCTTTTTGCATACTTTATGTCGACAAAGTTATGGTGATCCTTACACAATAAAACCATCGTCTTGCTACCACTAATTTCTTTCCTTAGTCAATGCATTGCAAACAAAGTCACGGCGTTTTAGCATCGGTGTTTTTGAGTGGAAAACTGAGGCCATTTTCATTGTCGATTTGGCAAGACCCTTGCCTCTTTCCAACATTAGCTTGGTTTTAGACGAGCAGATACTGTAATAAAGTGTAAATATGTATGAACTGGATATGGACTGCCTGTGCAGCCAAGACCTTTTGTTTTGTTATTCATTGTATTTGATTGTTATGGGATGTTGGGTTCTCATGCGTAAGCGAGAGGATGTGTCTTCTTTAGCTGTTCTTCTCTATGTTCTTTAATACAAATTTAAGGAACATAACAGAGCATGACTTGTGGAGGCGGAGGAGAGAAGCTTAAGACTATAATCTAGGCTAATAACGCGAGAATAAGTTTTAACACCTACCATCTTAGTCATGTATAAAATTGATATATGGGACGGTAGCGCTAGTGGGAAACAAGCTACAACTAATTTCTAATCACCTCTTTTGTGATATCTTTGAAAGTTCTTTCAAGCCAATTAATGTCAGCTGTTTGTGAGATACGGTCTTCAAAAACTCGCCGAGCTTCATGCTGCCAGAAGGATATCAAATAATTCTCATCGTCAGCTCTCACTTCTTCAGGACAGTTTTTCAACGACTAAAAACAAACATATGTTTATAAGACTAAAAGCCTAGAACAGTATACCTTAAATTACCTTACAGTATTTTGACCATGTTTGTGAGGAGGAGAAAGACTCACAAATGCCATTTTGCAAGGGATGATAGAAGGAACCAGACCCAGTGGCAGATCAAGTAATGCGTGGGAAGAAGACATCAGGAATGAAACTGCGGGTGTGCCAGAAGGCGGCAGTGGACCGTGTAGACTGGAGAGGGTTGTTGGTTCATAGTCGGTCGAGTCTCTACGGTCCCCGATTTAAGAAATGATGATTGAAAGCCTAGCTTTGTAAATTAAAATTTATTCTAATATATATTTTATCTATTATGATAATTGAATCTACTCTATCGTTGCTATGTATTATGTCTCGTCATTTACTGTTTTCGTATTTCAAAGACTGCCTCAGTTTCTCTGATCCAGTAACAGGGAATAGATAAACTACGTTTGAATTGCTACTCAGTTCAGATAAATAGCTAATAAGGCTAGTCTCAAAATCGGTATTTTTCGCTATCCTTGATATTAATCATGGTGTTACATATCTCTGTGAGCATTGATTGGTTTCAGCTCTTGGAATTCTGTTAAGCTGTAAAAATTCCGTCATCTTTCAAGATCAAATTGGTGGTCCAACAACAACGTTTACATCAATTTTCAATCTAGGAATGAAGCGCTAACTACGAGTCATGCAGTAAGCGTGTGTTGCACCACAAACCTGGAACATTCTCTGTAAATCTTTGAGACTAAACTGGTAGTTTCTTCGACCAAAGATAGGGCTTGGACGAAGAACATCCCTGACGCATGATAGTAAATGGCAAGAGGCTTGGACAATCTGATCGTGTAATTCTTGTGGAAGCTCCATGCACTGATTGGCTCCCATGTTGGCCTAGAAGATAGGAGAGAGATGTCAAGAGACTAGGCGAATAAGAAATAATGTGCTAGTGCTACGCATTATGAAGTAATATCGAAAATTTTGACAAAGTCTGGAAGAAAGGTGAAAGATTCGGACAAGCAAGGCGAAAACGAAATACTGTTCTAGTTTTTGTAATTTAAAGCCATGATAATAATTTTAAAATAACCATAAGAAAAATGAAATAGAATTGATGGTATAACTGGGAGTAGCTCCGAAGAATGTTCCCCTATTAGGCTTAGCTCATCTGCACAGTGTATCACTACGATTGTATATGTGTATCTCTTATGGAAAAAGGCTCGAGAAAAAGTTGTTGATTAATTCGGAATTTCAACATAGAGAGCTGTATTATCTTATAAATTGTAGCACAATTAATGTATAAATTATAGCACAATCACATCAATAGAGTTCTTCTCTTGATATTTCACACTTTCTTCTTCCAAAAGAATGCTTTGGACGACAAAGACGTTTTGTAGTCAAGCCCCCTCCTCGCGTATTCCTTATTCAGTGAGAGTAAATCAAACTAGACTTAGTAAGAGAATAAGAATGTGGCATGTCCGAATGATCATGCATCGCCTTCTCACCTGGTGCAGAATGCGAAGCATTATGACAATGACTTCTTCAGACTGCTCTATCAAATACAGTCTCGTTAAGATTGACCTGTGATGACATACTAGACCAGGCCTTGATGTCGTCCATGAAGCACCGTTCTGCACTAAGCCCGAATATGAATTATATACATAATATATTTACCTCCAACATTGCTGAAACAATCGTCTGAACTGTCTTCTCTTCAGGTTCTGGCAGTTGAATCACTGTGAAATGTCGCTGGAAAATAACCAAATCTTACAACATACGAATTCGTGTATTCTGATTTTACTTTTTTCACTTACCTATTACCTTTTGGGAGCTTGTATTCAAGGACAGACCGAGCTTTGATAGTAAGGAAGGATGCCGTTTACAAAACGCCATTTTTTTTCGACTTTGAGTTATGGCAATGGGAAGAAAACGTTGGAGCCTAGGAACCAAAGATCTTTCCATGTAAATGTACTCCCAAAAAGGTTTAGATTCCACTATGATAATAATTTGTGTAGATATATAAAGCAGAATTCAAGTAATTAAAAGCTAATTTGAAGCATAATAAACTTGGAAAATTTACCAAAAGTCTGTCTGATATCTGGGTTGGATTCAAAGTTGCTGCGGAGGACAGAGAGAGTGCCGCAGTGATGGATAAGCCCTCGATATAGCGACGATCGAAGGGCTTCTGTAGGTTGAATATCATCTTGCTGTCAACCAGTTGGCGAAGAAGCTATAAAAATATGAATACGAATGAATTAATGATTTTAAAAAGTAGTTGCTGTCGGTCAGTGGCAAAGCATAACACCTGCCAAAGATTCGTCGTAAGGCTAGCACACGTGACTTCTTGATCGTTCGCCAAAGAGTGGAAATACGCAGCAGCAGACCATAAAGCAAAAGCAGGCAGAACATGGTAAAACGTTC
>WUAR02585466.1:0-11696 GCA_015164055.2 Chrysaora achlyos | reverse complement strand
ATATAACGGCAACCACAACATTAGCTGACCCCTGACCCCAACCGTCGGGTCACAATAAAACAACAAAAGGTAAAATAGATAATATCCAAGCGAGGCTGCGCCTAAATTTGTACAGGTTTCAGGACAAATCGTGTTAAAAGGATCGCTGACTGACTGGCACCACTCCTGCGAAAGTTTCTTCTCTCAAAGCATCCATGTTAAAGGCGCGGCTGTTTTAGGGTCTTCAATCATCTCAAGGGTCACTGTTTATGCTATTTTTCCTGCTCGGGTTTCGGTATTTTAGTCAAATGCTTCACCGCAACAAAGCAGGCGGTTTTCGGGTTTTTGCTATTTTTTATCCGGTTTTTCAGGCTCTGGTGCCTGTTGGTATAGTGGGAACGGTAATCATTGGTTCCTTTCGACGGTTGAACATGCATGATGCAATCGTTGCACCATCATGATGCAACTTGCTGTGACTTGACGTTTAGAACAGTAAAAATTTTTCTTATACCTTTATGTACTTATGGTCTGCATTTTTGTATTTTGCTAATTATTTTTATGGATCTGGCGTAGCTACGTTTTCGTGGCCTATCCTCAATTCAATAATTAGCTACTTTTACGTTCAACATTTCACGTATTTGTGTATGCCAACCTTTAAATCACTCTAAAGGTTTTCTCTTATGCACAAAATACTTTTTTCCGATGGAAATATAATATTTTACATAAGATAGGAAACCTAAGACATGTTTTTGAATGGAGCTAACTTGGACTCTCCCCTTATCTAGATGAAAACATAGCTTAGTTGATGCTGGCAATTTCAATTTTTAGGCTTTTTTCTACTTCAAATAAAAATGTTTTGTGTTTTTAAATTAAAATTCATTACAGTTTAGCCACGTTTTAAGTTAGAATATGAATATGTTTTAATCAATAGTATAGCTACCATACAAAAAATCTGCAAACCTATGCAATCGAAATATAAAATACATTAGCTAAATGGTTTCAATTCAACGTTCATGAATTATATGTTCACTGTTGAAGAGTGCTGTTATAATTAGAGATATTCGCATTTGAAAAAGCAGCTGCAATAAAGCTAGCTGCGTCAAATAAATGAAGCCACAGTTGGAATTCTATTCAAGATTTATTTTATTGCTTTCGTAACTTTTGAACCCTTTCGCAATGATATGTTCATAGCAATTTTAATGGCTCGTCTAACGCATTATCTCGTGTCGCGTATGCATAGAAGAGGCCTGTTTGCAGGCTTGTACTGAGCTTTGACTTGTACTGTCATTGGTGCACTTTAGTATGCAGGTTAGAACAGGGGATGTTTTCCGTCCTAATTCAAGGAAAAAAATTCGGATTTTCCTTGAAACAAAGCCATTCTAATCACAGATTTAGTTGTAGTATTAATAATTTAACAAGGGAGGGTCTAAAAAGTTTTGCAACCACGCCCATTAGATTTACTTAAAGTCCTTCAAGGTGAAAATTTATTTTTCTTTTACTGTAAAAGTTATACATATTGACGTTGTTAAAAATCGTTTCTCGCGCGCAAATATTTTACTTAGGCCTAGGTATGGACATTACTAGGAGTATATCATTGTGGTTGTTGTTTATCATTTCGCAGTTCTTGGATTACAGCATTGTTGAGATCACATGGTGAAATTCGCTATCTGTGAATTTGCTCAGAATATTTGTGAGAAAAGTTTTCTAAACATTTTGAGACTATACGTACGTAGGCTAGCCTAATCAAAGATGTGCTGCGAAAGTCTGCGTAGATTTTCAAAATTGCATCGCTGTGCTATTTAGTTTACAGTTCACCTGAATGGATGGATGTGGAATCACTCGTTTGCTAAAGGTAACTAAATAGCTTGTTCCCCTAAATATATTGCTCTCTAGTTCTTTAAGTCCCTATTTATTTACCAAATGTCAGTCCTACATTAATTTGCCTGTTCTATGGATTTACTTAGCTACCTTTCCAAAATCTCGAGTCCAATTACCACAACAGTGCTTATTGACATACTTAATTATCACAATATGTATTATAACAAATAGGCGAGAAAAATTTATAATAGGAAATTAACTTTGCCTAGGCTTTTGTATCCCTCATCTGACAACTCAAAACAGCAAATAAAAACAAGAAGTGGCATATTAATGAAAATAATTGTTATCCATTGCAAATACGGCATGGTCCAACATATCTGGACTATTTGCTATGTTACAGCATATTGACTATGGTTACAGTAAAAACTATGCATAAAATGATATTGAAACACATTTGTATCTGTTTTCAGGAATCTTCAGTTCTTCTTGCTCATGCCAGTAGGACCCTAACAACGATTCCAGAAACACTTTGAGGCCAGATATCTAAGATCAAGAATGATTTCTGTCGATTTGTGTAGAATTCTCAATGTTATAAATCAAATAAATCTGTAAGAAGGTGTGAATTTTTTCCTCCCTGAATTACCAAGAGAAAATCGAATTTCTCATGAAACAGGATCGTCAGTTTAGACAAGAAGCTCAAAGCAGTCTGGCAATTTTGCCAATTTATACGGCTGACATTTATAATGTGGATGTCTACTTGGATTGTAATGAAACTGCAATTGGCAAGAAATTCTAAACAAGTAGTACTTACCAGTCTTAACTTTGAATATCATCATGAATAAAACAAAGTTTGCCATCGCCCATTTTTGCAAAACTTTGTTCAGGCTGGTATTCAAATCTAAACTTGCAGTGATCGTCATCATGTGCACATAAGCTATATTTGCCGTCTTCTTTTGAACTTTAATTCAATTTTCCGATTGCTCGATCCTTCTTTTGCTGCAGTGATCCGTTATCGTCTATTTTTTTTCAGACAGTACTTTCAGTCATAACACGATTACGTCACTGTGGGGTTTGCTTTCATCACGTCGCGCAAAATAAACTGCACAATTTTGGGGGCTAAAAAAATAGCTTTTGTCACCCAAATAACTTAGATATTTAGAATCAGCGTAACATTCTAGACCAGAAAACGTAAGAAAAACAGGGTTAAGTTTTGATATTATTAACATTTGGAAATGAATTAATCCATCTGCTAATTTACGTTCGTGGTATGGCTAGGCAGAGTGACTATTGTCAACACTTGTATCGGAAAGTTAAGATAAATTTCCATCCCATACCTTATCGGCCCTTTTTACGCCGGCCTTAAATGGCGTTAATTTTAGCCTTGAGGCGTTATAAAGGCCGGCGTTAAAAGGGCCGACGTTAAAAGGGTCAAAAATTTGGAATTTTTCTCAAAAAGCGGCGTTAATTTATAATCACCTATTTTTGCTACCACGCACTATTGTTTAGAAATTTAGAAATTCCAGAAGGAGGAATCGAGATTCCAATTTTAATGCACAAAGCCATCTTAGCAAAAATGGAAACTTTCATCAATAAGCAAGTTCAAAAGATGACAGAGACATTTGATTTTGAACAGCAGCGATTGATAGGAGGGGAAACTAGGGAAGAAGATGAAGATGAAATAGACGAAGATGCAATAGAAGTGAAGTCCGATGATGAAGAAAACGTAGATAGCAGTGAGACAATTGTAATTGACTAACATGAATTATATTCAAGGTAATAAAAAGTAAAAGACCCAACAGTGCGTAAAATTATATTGTTGTTTTTTCCTTGTTCTTCGAGTGGCGTAAAACACGGCCCTAAATGGCGTTAAAGCAAATTTTAAGGCCGGCGGAATTAGGGCCGGCGTAAAAACGGCCGGCGTTAAATTAGGGCCGGCGTAAAAGGGGCCGATAAGGTACTCGAAAAAAGGCTAACGGCAAGACCAGAATCAAACAGATATACATTTCTAACCTTGTACAATAAAGCCGAACAAGTCCAAAATTTGCATGCACATTTTTTAGCATAAATTGCATGGTCGGCAATTGATGCTAACGAACAGAAGAGATAACAATTGTGCTATGGCAAGCCTTGAGCGAGTGGGTGCGCAAATAAGGTCCATTTGAAAGCAATAAGACTCGAAAAAACGTATTATGGGAGTATTTTGATGGGCCTTTTCACAGTAGCTAGAACAAAACTCCCCCTTGTATGCAATGATCAAAAACTCCCCTTGATGTTTCAAAATTTAACATACACCGGGGGCTAACCCCCCCTGAAAATTCAAGGATTCTAACAAGGTGACCTGTACCCCACGCAGCTCTCCTAGACTACAACCCTGATTCTAATATTTAACATTTTAAATCAATTTTTGGTTCTCAAAACAATTAAATTTTAGTTGATGCGAGTCCAGTGTGTACAGAAGGTGTGAGTTACAGCCTCAACTGATATTGTTATATCTTAGGTGGCTCTTGATCAATATCTCTTGGCCATGGATGCTTCAAAAATTACCAGAGCTGCAGTGGGGCGATTGGCTCGACTTGGTGATTTGTATGATGCAAGAAAGGATGAATTCCTCAGTATGAATGTCTTCAAGCGCCCTCTTACGGAAGATGATATCTATGAAGTAGAAGCCAACAGTGTTGATATTGACTACATAGAAACAGATAAAATAGAAGAAAAGGTTAAAAAACTCGACATTAATGCAGAGATGAGCCTGAGCATTTTTGCTGGCCAAGTCAAGCTAAAGGGATCTGCAGCATATCTTAATGATCAAAAGAGCAGCGCACGATCAGAAAGGATGACCCTTACATATTCCGTCCGCACAAAATGCCAAGAGGTTGATGGAATTCGAGGGAAAATAGATACAGAGTGCCTAGAAGATGCTGATGCAACTCATATTGTGGTTGGAATTGACTGGGGAGCCGTGTGCAACGTAACTTGTGAGTATAATAATAGTGAAAACGAAGAGCAAACAAAAGTGAAAGGGAAACTTCTAGCCGAAATAGACAAATTAAAAGGCATTGCATCCATTTCAGGACAAGTATGTGCTGATTTCAAAAATGAAGGCCTTGGAAAAGATAAAAAATTCTCATACCATTGCAAGTCTGATGTAAGTGACCTGAGTAAAGATATTCCTGCAACGTTTGAAGCTGCGGTTGAAATGGCAACTGGTCTACCAAAAGTGGTTAACAATACTAACGAAGGGAAAGGTGTGCCTATTGCCTACACTTATATGTCAATAAAGGCCGTCAGAAAAATGTGTAAAATGTCATTAAATACTGATAAAATTTATCAGCAGATTAAGGAAGATAAAGCTAAGAATATCATGCAGAATTTGGAATCAACTATGAAGACGAAACAGAAGCTTCATGATTTGGTAAAAGATTTAGAAGAGAATCGCAGTGTGGTACCTAAAAGCAAGCTCCAACAGTCACTTGAATTGCAGAAGCACTTTGAAATTGAGGAAGCAAAATTCAAGTCGGAATTATCGAAAGCTCTGATTGACGCTCGGTCAGGAAAAGAATCTGCAATTGAAAAAGTTCAAGAAGCCTTTCTTTTAGCAAAGCATTCACCATCAAACGTGCTGAAAGAGATAATTGAGTTTGACCATCTCCTAGGCAAGCTCGAACTAGTAAGGAAATTGACGAGTCGAAATGTTTTGTGTCTAGGGTACCAGCAACCACTGGAGAATGTCCTTCTAGATCATGCTGACAAAAAGGTATACATATTGTACATGGACTACTCTTTGAAATTCAAGCAGGGTGATGTATGGCATAAGCAAGTTAATATGTTCTTTAGACTGTTATCTGCTTATGAAAAGGAAAAGCAGTTCAAGTTCATTGCTCTAGATTGTGAAATGCAGCCTGAAGCCAAAATAAAGAATGGGATGTACATTGAATATTTCAGTGATGGTATTCTCTGTTGCGAAGATGTGTTTAGTGATGAAGGGCAGAACGTAGACTATTGCACTATCAAGAATGATAATATTGATGTTCTGGCAAAGAAACCGAATAAAAGAGTACTATTGGAGATCAGATGTCCCTTATCGTCTGGAGGAAGATGCTCTGTTGAGCCTTGTCAATGGATTTGCCGAAATTGCAAAAAGATGGTTGAGTACGGTTTGCAGACGAAGCTTTTTTATTGCAAATGCGGAGGAGGAAAGTACTCAAGTGCACTGTTTCGGTGCAACAATGCGAGACATGGCTTAGAATATGTCAGCTATGACAGTCATCTACTAGAGGCATTTCTCGGTGAGCTGCGGATGGTAAAAGAAACAAACATTCTGATCCTTGGTGAAACTGGCGTTGGAAAGTCAACTTGGATCAATGCAATGGCAAATTACCTGGCATTTCCTACCTTCAGAGATGCTACAGAGTCGGATGGCATTAAGGTGCTAATACCATCGCAGTTTACGTATTCAGACGAATTAGGGAAAATAAATAAAATTTCTGTTGGATCAGCAAGTGAGAACGAGTGCTCCAGTGTTGGCCAGTCTGCTACACAAGCCACGAAGTCGTACAAAATGAATGTTGGTAGACAAGTCATCAGATTCATCGATACTCCTGGAATCGCAGATGTTCGAGGCGTAGAAATGGACGAAAAGAATTTTGAAAACATTCTTGCCCATCTTCGTTTCTATGAGGAAATACATGGCATATGTATACTTCTGAAGCCAAACAACGCACGACTCACTGCAGTATTCAGGTTCTGCATTGTAGAGCTTCTCGCGCATCTTCACAAATCAGCTGCAGATAACATCGTTTTCTGTTTTACTAATGCAAGAAGCACCTTCTACAGGCCAGGTGACACTCTCCCAGTTTTGCAGAAACTCCTCTCTAAATATGAACATGCCTCTATAACCCCACACAACCAGTTCTGCTTTGATAACGAAGCTTTTCGCTTTTTAGCCTGCATCAAAAATAAAGTAAAATTTGATGAACATGATACTGAGACGTATGCGTCAAGCTGGATTCGTGCAGTAAAAGAGTCGATGCGTCTTTTCGAGCACATTTTGAATCTAAAACCACACTCTATTCAGCATACTGTCAGCTTAAATAATGCGAGAAACAGCATTCTATTGCTAAGCAAGCCTCTTGTTGAAATAGTAAACGTTATAGAAATGAATATCAAATCAGCAAAGAGAAAAACAGAGGAGCTACAGGCATCAAAAAGGATGGCCAGCGAGCTTAAGGGCAAGCTGTATTTGGATGCAATTGATCTAGAGTTTGTTTCGTTAGGCTACCCGAGGACCGTTTGCAGTGAGGCCTCCTGTGTGGACCATGTAGCGGTAACTTATTATTTAATTTTCTTTTTATCGTATTATACAATTCTTTTTGAATAAACAACTATTCAAGCGTGGATTGGGCGGAATGTCGGTGAACAGTTTGTGACATAACGAGCAAAATATAGGAGGAAAATTATCAATTACATCAATTAGAATAAAAGAGCAACGTTATGAAAATGAAATTCATAGAGCATACTGACACAGCATCAAAATCTACTTCAATTTTCAAGATTAAGATAAAGTTTTATGTTTGGACACTTAATCAATTAAACACATGAATGCATAAGCAATTGCACCAGAAACTCCCAGTCCGAATAACTTCAACTATCAGTTAAATTTCTTTTTCTTTTTTGCTTATCCTTTGCCATTAACATATTTCTATTTCTTAGGTTTCGAATAACACAACAAAGGTTGTGTATCAACAACAATGTCACGCGCATTGTTATCTAGAAGGAGTTCCAACAGAAAGCCTTCATAATACAAAACTGCAAAAATGTTGGGCCATGGGACCAGATTTTAATTGTAGGATTTGCGGCCATTCATGGAACGTACACATGCATATGACGTATGATTTAGAGAAAGTTAATAAACGAGTAGTTGACTCGAATGTAGAAAGTCTCATTGGCAAAAATCAGGATGATGCTGTTGAAATAAAGCAGTTTATCGCGTTTCTTGAGACGTATATCACTGAACTAGCCCAGGAGAAGCAAGTCATCACGGACATATGTGCCCAGTTTGGATGCTACCTAAAGGAGAATGCCATTGCGCCATTCAACGATGAAATCGATAGTCATTTGGAAATGCTTATCAAGCTGGAAAGACAAAATCCAGATTGTCAAATGAAGACTATTGAAGGTTTGGAGAAGACACGCCAGAAGTATGCACAGAAGAAGGAAATAATTATGCGAGCAATAAAACTACCTGATGACAACAAGTGTGTTGATTACATATCTGAGCCTAAGGTAGTCGAAGAACTGAAAGAAAAGCTGTTTTTGCTGAAACATAATGGTGAGAAACTAAAGGAGACTTTCACCAAGATTCAGAAAGTAGGATCTGAGTATAATTACAACGAAGCACAAGTTGAGCCATTTCAGATAAGACAAGATTCTACAGGGGGCTTGCTATATAATCTGACCAATTTTGCTAAGTCAGTAATTAGCAAAGTAGGTAACCTTCCAAGTTATGCCACTAACAGCTCCAAAAAGAAAACAAAAAACACAACAAGAAAGTGGAGAAAGTGATATTGGTGTATTCTCTCGTTTCACTAAAACAAATAAGATGAAGGACACAAAACATTTGAAAACATTTAATATTTTTAACATATTTTTTTTGCTTTAAAATCGGAGACATTCTCTCTATTTCCTCTTGGCAAGGAACAGTAAATCTATTTAGCCATAACTAAATATTTACCACATGCATGCAAAGATCATTGCCTCCAAGCATTGGATTTTTCACAATTTTGTCATCTTTTCTTGTTACGTTTAATTCTACTGATTAATACTTATACTTCATACTTGTTAATGTTTCGATTCTACAGATCAATACACTTGCTAATGTATTAAGAAAACTTGCTGATTTAAGCTGATTTAAATAGTAAACTTGCAGATTTATACACTTGCTGATTTGAAAAGTAAATTTGCTGATTTATATACTTGCTGATTTGAAAAGTAAATTTGCTGATTTACATACTTGCTGATTTGAAAAGTAAATTTGCTGATTTATAAAATAAATTTGCAGATTTATGCACTTGCTGATTTGAAAAGCAAACCTGATTATTTATATACTTGCTGATTTGAAAAGTAAATTTGCTGATTTATACACTTGCTGATTTGAAAAGTAAATTTGCTGATTTATATACTTGCTGATTTGAAAAGTAAATTTGCTGATTTATATACTTGCTGATTTGAAAAGTAAATTTGCTGATTTATACACTTGCTGATTTATAAAGTAAACTTGCTAATTTATACACTTGCTGATTTATAAAGTAAATTTGCTAATTTAAACATTTGCTGATTTATAAAATAAATTTGCAGATTTGAAAGTAAACCTGATTATTTATAAAGGCAAATTGCAAGGAAGTCTCATTTCTTTTTCCACCCTTCTTGCAACAATTCAACAATATTGACCATTCCCATGATGTTGTATCTTGGACAAGGAAAAGAATATAAGTCAGAGAAACACTCCAATTAACTAACAGGTAGATAAAC
The DNA here is from genome assembly GCA_015164055.2 of Chrysaora achlyos. NCBI lineage: Eukaryota > Metazoa > Cnidaria > Scyphozoa > Semaeostomeae > Pelagiidae > Chrysaora > Chrysaora achlyos. The sequence continues at coordinate 2,372 of WUAR02585466.1, read as the reverse complement.
AAATCATGATTCTTTTTTCTCAGCAACTTTACAACAATGAAAACTGAATTAGAAAATCAATGTGATGTGAATGTACTAGTATGAAAATGAGTCAAATCTAATAAGGAATTTTTTGTACCCTATGAGCCATTTCGGATTGCTTCTGGAGATCATGTGACCAGTTGCTACAATTGAGACCAATAGATGGGGTTCTATCGAACAAGGGCGCGAGAGTAAATAGAAGTAGGAAACGATCCTTGAGGTAGGTAATTGCTATGATCACTGCTGGCTCATTTGGTCCGTGAAAATCACTTTCCTCCTCAATGTACAGTAGATCAACTGATTTTCAATTCAGATCACTAGGGGTATAAAAAATAGCCAATTTCTGGGCGAAGCACTTCTCAGCTGAAACAGATTCCTTCAAGAGTAATTTGTTTTTTATAATGAACTACCCATGAAGAGGTCATATTTAATTTTAAGATATGTTTATACTTATTCAAGGTAAGTGTATATTAGTATAAGTTATAAAGATACATAAGTTAAAATATGATTTGAGATGTTAAATACTGGTAATATAAAGAAAGGATATAACGCAAGTATTACATCAAAAACAATATATAAAACATTAACAAAACTAGAACGTTTCTTAGCTACTTATTTTCCTTTGTTATTCGGAAAAATATATGAATTTCGCAAGACACTTAAATTGCGAAAGTGACGGTCAGAATACCCGATCAATTGGTACTCTTGAGAACTTTCATGAAGATTGATTGTTTGTAACGAATTTTAATATTGTTTTTCGGTGGTTTGTTGGTATCAAATGCAATGAAAATAGAAGGGGACCTCAATTTTAATAGAAATGCTTTTCGTGCGGAATTCATGACTTTGCTAAAACGCGAAAGTTTATCCTTGCGAAAATTCTATGTAGATTCTTTCGCGAAGGTTAATTACAAAAATTTCGCCTTTTCCATTTTCGCGAAACTTTCTTCCCTTGAAACTTACTTCCTATAAAGTATTTTCTATTCAAAAACAAAATGGCTGTCTTTTTCTATGATTCGTACTCGCTTTCAGTTGGTATAATTTGGCCATTTTGTGTTCATGTTCGATAAATAGAAATTAATTGGCCAAAAAATTGAAATTAAAAATTACCCACTTGTTTGTCAAGCGATCAAGTGAACACTGCAAGGTCCGTTGGCTTGTGAAAAACATGTCTTCTGATCCAGTTGAAATTCAAAACAATACTATATGAACAGCGTCAACAAGATCATGCCACCAGGAAATTATATCGGGCCTTGTACTACCGAAAGCAAAACAAAACAAGACGAAAGAGCATATCGGATCACCTTTCTTGCGTAACATAAGATAAGCCTAAAAGCTGATAATAGGCCGTTTTTACAGCAACGATGAGATTCTTCATTATCGCAACAGTGGCTTTAGCTTGTGTATGGATGGTTTCTGGCATTCCTGTGGCTAATAACAAACAACACGATGAAGGAAAAGCAAATTCAAAACAATCTGGAGATGAAAGTAAGACGTTTTTTATAAATAACGAGTGACAGCTTGAAAATTTCATCTTGTTAACGCGTGATATTTTCATCTGACAGCAACAACAGCTATTCGATAGAAATGACAAGAGCAAAACGAGAAACAATATACTGTATGTTGGCAAACATTTTAGTAGCAATCTTGGAAATAATTAATTTCAGTAAGAAGACCTATTTGAATATATGAATAGTAGACAAGATAACAATTTTGAGCACATTCTTGACTTAAATCAGAGAAGTTTTGGGAATTTTGTTGAACTTGCTAAGTTGTATAGGGGCTGTAGCTATATCCTAGTAGCTTTGATTTTAGTGAATTTGGCTCTTTGACATCAATGGGCAAATGACGTGATGGCCAGTTATCAAAATCTCAAAAAGCGGGAAAATACTAGTTTCCAGTTTCTTTTATGCGTTACAGCGTTCTTTTTGCTATACCACAAGAAGACCAGTTTTTGCAGCCATACAATGTCAATTATAGTCAATAAGTAAAATAAACAAGGCCAATTTTTAGGATCTTTCTAGCAACTGAAAACCCATTTCCATCCCAACTATCCTGAAGAAGCTAGGCCAGTTTTGTACAAGTTAGATTGTGGCCCGGGGGGGGGGGGGTAACTCTAGTACTCAGTGGAACGGGGTTGTGCCATTTTTTAGGGTACCTTTTCCATCAGAAGTTCCGGATTTATGGGTATCCTTTCGGAGGAATTTCCGGATTTATGGATATACTTTTGAGAAACTCTCAGATTTGGATACTTATATAATGTCATGACTTTATTTCTATTTCTAAAATCACACATTATAATAGCCATAGTGACCATTTCCTTCTCTAGTTACCTGTAATAATAGACCCCTGCG
>WUAR02585356.1:0-11702 GCA_015164055.2 Chrysaora achlyos | reverse complement strand
GCTGGTAAGTTATTAATGGTGTTAAAAGAAATTTAGATATTGTTATTCTGATAGTGAGACTCATGCGTTCCCTTGGATCTGCTTAAAACTGCCTAAAAATTGCTGTTTGTTCTCATTCTTTAACACTGAAATTTGCAGCATTAGTTAACTAGACTGCAATAAGTTGAATCTTTGCATATAGCAAGACATGTTGATATCTTGGACCTCATATAGCTAAATGCATGAAATTCTTACTTTAGGACTCTGCGATTGCAGATATTTTCACAATTTTTTCACAAATATTACTGAAAAATTTAGAGATATCTGTTAAGGAATCAATTTTGCTGCCAGTAAATGACATACTACACAAGCTCATGTGTGACATTTTTCAATTGCCTTGTTCTAGTTTGCTTTCAAATAAACACATCACCCAGCCAGCTATATTCTCTCTATTTGTCAACCCTAACCCTAACAGGTCTTAGAGAGAAATAATGACGCAGCTAAAATTCACTAGACATAGATATGAAAACATTTACTAACTTAAAGAATCCTTGAATTTATATAAGCCAATTTTTACCAAACTGTTTTTACGATGTTTTCTAAGGAAAAAGCTATGATAGATTTCAGATGCACTAATTAGGTAGTTTAATGTAGTTTTGATAGAAACATACCTCCTTCGTCAAAAGAGTCTAGGTAGTTCCATTGTGCTGCATTTAAGACTGTCATTAGCTATAACTATCGTAAAAATGTAACAAGGAACATTCTGGAATATGAGACCGTAGTTTCAGGCTTTGGCGTCACAACTAACATGGATTCATTTATGTGTTGTTATTTTGCATGTGTCTGAAAAAGTAAACAGAACTGTAAAGTTAATAAAGAGATGGGACTCGCTTAAATCTGTGTGCACTATAAGGAGATTATAGTTTGTAACTACTTTATATTATGCGAGATTGCATATCCCATGTTGTTTTTTCAGGTATGCAACTTGTGAGGATGTCAATGAGCAATCAGTGTTAATTCATGAATACTACTCCAGAGTTACAGCGTCTCCAATACATCTTACAGTAGACACAACTCTAAAATCTGGAAGAATGACTAACAAAGCATACACAAGGTTTCTATTTCATTTTAATTTGATGTATAATTGCCGCTTGTGTGTACCTGCATGTCAATAACATTAATTCCATAAATGGCTTTAGATTTATACTTCCAGACAAAAGTAGCTGCAAGCTTATGTTTTTCTCACCCATGAAGTTTTTGATGGTTATACTTGGGTGCTAGAAAAGTGCACTAATTGGTCTCTACCCTCTAAGAATTTCTTTACTTCCATTAAGATGGAAGCTTCTTTGTAGTGAAAGCTATTATTCCGAGGTTGATGTAATGGTTCATAAACACATGTGTCCAATAATTACTGCACTTATGGAATGTTGTTTAAGAAAAACTTCAGATCTGGCTGTTTGAGGCAGCCCATTACCCCCGCATGCCTACATGCTTGCTTCAGTGCCAGGAACTGGCTGTCTTGGGCTTGTATGTTTTCCTAACCACAGACTCGTAAATAACAAACCTATAACTACTTGAACATCAAAATGCCGGGTTTAGAATGACTGTGTGTTCTTCATTTATTCATATACTTTTATTGAGGATTTTCAATATACTGAAAATGGCGGGCCTGACTTAACCGAGGAGAGCGGTGTACAGCTTGCCTGCTATAATGCTCACGAATTTTGTCTCAAAATGATGATGATGATGATGATGTTAAAGCATCTGTTTTACAAATATGTGATGCTATCACCGGTCAAAATGAATGGCAGACACAAATGACAAAGTTTCACCAGTTAAAGTTCTAACCTGTTCTTTAAAGTGGAGGGGGGAGGAGGGGGAAAAGCTGATCTGGCCACCCTAGTGCAAATCCACCACCACACCACTTGGTTCCTTCCCAATTCAATTTAATTCAGTTCAAATTTTTTCATAGAATACAGGATTAAATGCTATTAAACGTATATATATAAAAAGATCGAGGTCTGTATGTCGATTGACCGAAAATAGTGCTCAATATATTAAAGCAGAGCGAGATATGTACTTGGAAGAAAAGACTAAACTCTTCATCTCCTGATGAGTGGGTAACCACGAAACAGGCTTGTCGAGATGAAGAGTTTAGTCTTTTGAGTCTTTTCTTCCAAGTACATATATAAAAAGATCTGTATCCTATACGACCAATGTAAATCATAGCTTATCTAGCTTTTACCGTTAGATTGAAAATAAAATATGAGTAAATTTCGAAAATTACAACATTTCCACAATAGATATATGTCGATGAAAAATTAAGTTGTTCATAAAATGATGATTCTGATCCGATGAGGTTTATGATTGCAAATATTTCGCTATTTTGAGGGCTTTGAGGCATGTTGTATTTTGGTTTTGTTTTTTATTGATTCTAGCAGATTGTTCCATAATCGTCCCAAGTGATACTGCTTGTGGTTTCCTATGAATACTTTCATGAGAGCTTAATCAATGGTTTTCATTGGCACTTTGTGATAACAACTCAACATCTCTACTAAGCCTTAATCATGTGTATTTGTCTTGCCTGTTTTGATTTAATCTACTGGTTGTTATTGTTAGGTAAAAATGATTGAGCTAGTTTTTCACATGATTTTATTTGTTTAGCTCTCCTATGGGTGTTCCTGGAGCAACGATTGGTTCAATTTTCACTCCTGTTCCATGTGAAATCACATGTTACGGACCAGAAGGAGTAGCAAGTAAGAAAATATATTCCTTTTTTCTTCTTGAATTCTAATTCATTTTCCCGTTTTGCAAAATGGTGCTTGTAAACTGACTTATGAGTCATATCTTCAATGAGGATGCTATGTTTATTTGAACTCAAAAATTTTAAAAATTAGTTATGTTGATGTTGATAGGCACATACACTTGCTATCTTCACAAGGTATGGTTAATGCTTAAGTACAGAGAGGCTACTGAATAACCCGGGGCTATTCTAAGCAGCACAATCTGAATGGACACCAGATGATGCGTTGACATCACTTGTTTCCTCATACCTTTTCCTGGAATCACAGAGAGCCTGCAATTTTTTCCTCATGCTTTTACAACAGGCTTGAGCTGCGGCTCAAAATCACAGCCCTTATGGGGTTGTGCCTGCTCACCACTCAGCCCTCCCCACATTGCATAGGTTTTTAATTTGGTGTTGAATTTTATTTGTTCCTTCTTAATAACAACTCACCTACTATTAAATCTCAGTGAGGATTGTTGTTTAAGTTTTGTGTTCAGTTACTTGGATTAACTGCTGGTGGTCATTTTATTAGGTATTTTTAAATTTGTGATTACAATGGATGCAATGCCTTCACGAGGTGTGTAATTAAAATTGTATTGCTTTTCTAGTTGATGCATTCATGAAAAACAAAGGTGGATCGAAAAAACCAGTGGCTTTGCTCTCTAGTATCCAGCATATAGCAAAGTATGTATTATTCTTATCCAGTTAAGGCGTGCTCAAAACTTAAAAGGGTCTACACTTCCTGTGGCAAAAGAGGCCTGGTCCAGGATTCTTTTTGCAGACTTGTTTATCATGCATTTTCTTGAATTGTACAACCATAGTTATTGTTTTGGCAGTGTTTTGGTATTTACTCTGTTTAGTCAGCGTTAGTATTTACTCTTTTTGGCCATTTTTAGGTGTTTACTCTGTTTGGTGAGTGTTTAGGTGTTTACTCTATTTGGTCATGTTAAGGTGTTTACTCTGTTTGGTCAATGCTTAGGTGTTTACTCTATTTGGTCATGTTAAGGTGTTTACTCTGTTTGATGAATGTTTAGGTGTTTACTCTATTTGGTCAGTGTTTAGGTGTTTACTCTGTTTGGGCAGTGTTTAGGTGTTTACTCTGTTTGGTGAGTATTTAGGTGTTTACTTTATTTGGTCATGTTAAGGTGTTTACTCTGTTTGATGAATGTTTAGGTGTTTACTCTGTTTGGGCAGTGTTTAGGTGTTTCCTCTGTTTGGTCAGTGTTTAGGTGTTTACTCTGTTTGGTCAGTGTTTAGGTGTTTACTCTGTTTGATTAATTTTTAGGTGTTTACTCTATTTGGTCAGTGTTTAGGTGTTTACTCTATTTGGTCAGTGTTTAGGTGTTTACTCTGTTTGATCAATGTTTAGGTATTCACTCCGTTTGGTCAGAGTTTAGTTGTTTACTCTGTTTAGTCAGTGTTTAGGTGTTTACTCTGTTTGGTCAGTGTTTAGGTGTTTACTCTGTTTGGTCAGTGTTTAGGTGTTTACTCTGTTTAGTCAATGTTTGAATTTTTTTTCTGTTTGGTCAGTGTTTAGGTGTTTACTCTGTTTAGTCAGTGTTTAGGTGTTTACTTTATTTGGTCATGTTAAGGTGTTTACTCTGTTTGATGAATGTTTAGGTGTTTACTCTGTTTGGGCAGTGTTTAGGTGTTTCCTCTGTTTGGTCAGAGTTTAGTTGTTTACTCTGTTTAGTCAGTGTTTAGGTGTTTACTCTGTTTGGTCAGTGTTTAGGTGTTTACTCTGTTTGGTCAGTGTTTAGGTGTTTACTCTGTTTAGTCAATGTTTGAATTTTTTTTCTGTTTGGTCAGTGTTTAGGTGTTTACCCAGTTTGGTCAGTGTTTAGGTGTTTAATCCAAATGGTCAGTGTTTAGGTTTTTACTCAATTTGGTCAGTATCAAGATATTTACTCTGTTTGGTCAGTGTTTAGGTGTTTACTCTGTTTGGTCAGTGTTTAGGTGTTTACTCTGTTTAGTCAGTGTTTAGGTGTTTACTATGTTTGATCAATGTTTGAATTTTTTTTCTGTTTGGTCAGTGTTTAGGTGTTTACCCAGTTTGATCAGTGTTTAGGTGTTTAATCCGAATGGTCAGTGTTTAGGTTTTTACTCAATTCGGTCAGTGTTTAGATATTTACTCTGTTTGGTCAGTTTTTAGGTATCTGGGTTTTAAATAAAAGTCAATGTTTGAGTTTCAAAGCCAGTAGCCCATCCAGTAGCTCCATAAGCATTGGTGAATGACACCTGTGGCCAAGAAAGTTAAATTTCATAGGGCCTCTTGTATGGGGCCGACTTACTCAGCTAGATAAGTAACTAACTGCGTTATATAGATTTACTACACAAACTCAGCTGAGTGTTTATATGGAACTGATGATTTTTGGTGAAGATGAGATAGCTAATGTAACCAAACGAACAGAAAACAAAACCAGAATATGTTATTTGATTTTAGTGGAATATCTCAACAAGTGGGGTTACTCAGCATGAGATAGGTCCCACTCAGAGCACTCATTTACTTCAAACATAAATGACATTCCTTTTTATTATTTTGTATGACCACTCAGTTATTTTCATCCTGCTAAGCCGGAGAGATCATCTGGTCACTTCTCAGCTCCTAGGTGCCAACACGTACCGTCACGTCTAATCAAAGCATACCTGAAAGGCTGAATTTAATCAGCACTTCGCACAGCCTTGCTGAAGAGAAAGTTTGACATGATCCTTCCTATCTCTCTTTCAGATCAATCGATAAACTCATCGAAAAACTTGGTCAAACAACGGAATATGTCAACGATGTTCTGGTAAGCAAATTTTACCGACAAAAGTTTATTTGGAGAATTCTTAGTCTACCTGGAAATTTTAACACGATTATTGCCTCATTTTGGAGAGGGGCCTATCATGTTTGCGTGAAGCATTCCTTTAAATGAGGTCAGTTCTTGCTAGTTTTTGTTCTTGTTGGCAATTGACACCCTAAAAGAGCAAAAAGGTAGACAGCCTAGTTAGGTTGGGAGGGTGTGGCAGCTTTGACATCTGTCTTTCTTCATAGAAACTGATAAATAACATCAATAGATAGCTGTAATTTACTGTATTGCGTGCAAAAAAGCAGTTAATCTACATAACTTACAAGCGCTTAGGGAAAACAAATCAACTAAAGGTAAAAGACATCACCACCAGTAGTTCTTTATACAAAAAAAATGAATAACATCAATAGATTGCTATAATGTACTGTATTTCATGCATATAAGCAGTTTATCTACATAACTTGCAAGCGCTACAGTAAATACACAGCAACTAGAGGAAATAGAGATCACTATCAGTAATTCTTCATAAAAACTTGAATAACATCAATAGATAGCTGTAATGAACTGTATTTCATGCATATAAGCAGTTTATCTACATAGCCTACAAGCGTTAAAGTGATTACACTGCAACTAAGAATAAAAGACATCACCATCAATAGTTCTTCATCACAAAACATGAATAACATACATACATAGCTATGATGTACTGTATTCCATGCATATAAGCAGTTAGTCTACATAGTTTACAAGCGCCACAGTAAATACAACTAAAGGTAAATGAAGCTGTAGTTGCTAAGCAAACTCAAAAGATGGCAACAGAATGACAGCATTCATTTAAATCGAGTATAGGTATTGCTATTGTGCAGGATTATGCTGCATGAAAGACTGTCATTAGCTATAACTATCGTACAAATGTAACAAGGAACATTTCTGGAATATTAGACCGTAGTTTCACGTTTGGTATTGCATCGCAACTAGCATGGATTCATAGTGTGGTATTTTTCGCTGTCAAAGTCAATTTCGCTGTGTGACTTTGCGTAACCTCGGGCACTGAATAAGAAATGCGAAAAGAAGATCCTGAGAACCTAGTCAAAATAATGAAAGAAAAACCAAGATGAACTATTATGGTCTTCAGATGAGAAGAGATGGATCAATTGCATAAACGGCCATTGAAAGTGTTAATGACGACAGAATAGTGCTGAAGGTACAAGGAGGAAATGCAGGCCAGAGTCAATAGATGGACGATCTGAAAGATTGGAGTGGATGCTCGGTGAAGGAATTGAATTTAGATATAAGATTGGAGATAGAGCTCAGGAGATGATAATGATGACTTTGCCTTGATTTCTTACAAAAAATACTGCCCTGGTTGTTGCATTGCTTCCTCGTCATCCCTCACGGATATACATTCCTTTTGCAGTCGAATTTCAACACTCCACAATAACAGAAAAATGTGCGAAATCTAATTTTTTCCTTACCCTTCAAGAAGGGAGGTTTCAAACCTTTTATATAATAATTTCGAAGTAGTACGGTCAAATCTCGATAACTGGCACCCTAAATATTGCCTGAGATCTGTTTGAGTTGATACATCAATTCAACTAACGACCTCATCTGGGAAATATTTAGAATTTCTCTATACATTATTTTTGAACTCAGATTCGAATTCAACACCCCAAAAGTTTGTCTACTTGCAATTTTTGTACTCTTAATCTTAGTCTTCTTGGCTTTTACTCTATCTAAGATAAAAAGTTTGAAAATTGTGGTGAAAAAAGTGACTTGATTAATGACTGAGGGTGTCAAATTTCACCCCAAACATTATGCCTTATGCATTTCCAAACTGGTTATCTTCATAAAGTCAAGAATATGAGTTTAAGGAAAATTGGTATCCACACCAAAGTTTTGGTGCTTACAGATTTTCTCAAGTTGGTCGTTCCAGATAAGCAGTAGGACTTTGTTAGGTGCTTCGTTAGGGAGTTTTACAATGTCAATTTTTAAGACAACTTTGGTAACTTCGACTGTTGCTTGTTAAAATAATATTTTGCAGTTTCTTTTCAACTTTTAAATTCAATCACATTTTTTTGGCGAATTTCCATGGCATGGGAGTTACTAAGTTTCTCCTTTTTGCATTTTTACGACGTGAAATTGACATGATTGAAGTCACTTCGACATTTCTTCAGTTTGGCGATGAAAATGGCCACATAGTAGCTACATTCAAAAAATAAACAAATAAGCCTAACATGTATTGCTTATGAGTTAAAAACTTGGAGCAAGTAAATTGCCCAGTTGGATGAATCCAGCAGGCAAGAGTCATTGAGTAAAAACCTAAAATGCAAGCGCTAAGTCGAACACTTGGGCATTTATCAAAAAGTAATTTCTGCATGCACACGTCTTCCAGCTTCAAAAAGAGATTGGTCTTTAGATGTGTGCCCTGCTGAGATTTGCGAATTGTTGGTTTTTCTGAGCGAACCAATAAAAGATGAAAATGAATGCCATTTTCTAGTGTTTGGCTATTTTACCCATTTCAAGAGTCACAATAGTAATCATGTTTTTGCGATTTAAAACCAACCCTTTTTGCGGTACATTCAATTTCTGCATATTTTCATTGATACCCCTTCTGGTGCATTTTTGCATTCAATGGGATGAAATTGATTTACGCACAACAATGATGATGCCTGATTTTTCCACCACAATGCCAAGTTTTCATTTTGCCAAATATAAATAAAAGATTTTGCTATGATGCAGGATGGTAAAACTCCAGCAGATAATGAAATAGGTAGACACCTGATGGAGGTGGTCAGTTCAGTTCCCAAAATGGATCCAGACCAACTAGAGAAGATGTTAAACTGTAATATGCAGGTGAGTTGTATTATTACCTTGTGGAATCGAAAGTATTAATTCTTAGGCCTTACTAGACTCTGGGACATAGAGGTTTGTGGAACAAGAGACAAATTAAGATGTTAAAGTTGTGAACACAGGAATATTGTTCAGAAAATTATTTTGTTGTGAACAAATTAATGGATTTTCTAATTTGTCTAACAAAGAACAAGGGGACAAACCAAAACAAAGGATTTTTTTACACCCCCCCCCCCTTGGAAGGGCCTTGATGCACAAGATTCTAGGATCTTGGAAATTTTATTACACAAGATTCTAGGCACAATCTAGTCCCTGTTTAACAAAAGCTTTAGATGCATTTGATGATACAAAGCTAATGTCACACACTGCAATATTCTCTATAACATCTTCTGCAAGAAGAAAGGATTGCTGGCAACAATTTTGATTTGCTGCAGCTGGGTGGTCATGGCCATTCACCTCTTGTCACTGCTACCTTTCTAGAACTAACTCTTTTCCTCATTGCTGGGGTATGGTGCCCAACTGATATCAAGATTTTTGTACAATATTAAGCCTTTAACTACTCCTTTTTTCTGTGATTAAATCATTCAAAACATGTTGCACACAAATTAAGAAGGATCAAGTTCCTTGTTTATTTGTTAAAGTGCAAGTTCAACTCTTTGGGAATTCCCATTTATAGAAAGAGCTTTGATAGTATGTAAGGATGATGTTTACAATATCTTTTGTCGTTTTTGAGTTGTTGCTGTGGGGAGGGGGATGTTTATGACCTGTCCAAGTCACATACCAAATGATAAAACAAAATAATAGGCTTGGAACAAAGCCTGGTATTAGCTTAGAATTTTTAAAATTCAAATATACATAATGGGCAGAAGGCACCCATGAACCACATTTAAGCTAATCCAAGGATCGTTGCTGAAGATATGGTATAATTGTTACTCATACCATGGTCTGTGTCTTAAGACAGGTCCCTGCTTTGGCATCATAAAAACATTTCTTCACACTGCCAGAAGTCAAAAACAAGAAAAGATATTGTAGTCTTTGGCATCCTTACTTACTATCAAAGCTCTTTCCATAATGTGAACACCCAAAAAGTCCCACTTTTAAGTTCCTTTTTGAAAAACTGAGAGGAAAACTTATTGGTGGATTCTTTATCTTTTTTGTAGGATCTGTTGATGGTTATGTACCTTGCAAGCCTAACAAAGACTCAATTATCCATGGGAACAAAACTCAATGGGTTGATGTAGGTTAAGAAATAAAAAAGTTAAAAAAAGACTTCATAATGCATCCCTATTTGTTTCTCTTTTATCGTGTGTTTCTGCCAAAATATTTCTTTCAGATCTACGCTTTTATATAATTGTGAAAACAGCAATCCTACTTGATAAGAACATAAAATTAGGAAAAACTTAAACAAGAAAGGCAAAGTTTCTGGCTTATATGATTTTTTAATGAATATTTATCTACATATTATTTTTTTACATAATTTTAAGCTAGGATGAGGTGATAATTCCTGGAAAAATTAAAAATTCTTTTCAACTGACAAGTGTTCTTTATTGCCATTCTTTGGTTGATAAGAACCATTTATTCAGTTTTTGAAAACTCTTCCCAACATCTGTTTATGTAATTGCAACATCCCAGAAATATTTCTCCACTGGACTACCCCATTATCAGCTTGATTGCTATGACAACTGCATTAATTCCAATAAGCGGAACTATGAAAAAAAGACAGAGTATGACAAAACAAGATTTCTTCATAAGAAAATGGTTTTTATTATTCCTAACTCCTACATATATTCCATGAATTCTTATTTTTTTCCAATTTGAAACAAAATTGGAATGTCCCTGGGGTCACACTCAAATATACCTGGTGTGCAAGAGTTTTTGGAGGAAAATATCTCTGGTGTGCACATGCCTTGCTCTGCAGAATTGGTTGCAGGCCAAGGCTATAGGCAGTACATCAGTGTTAAAGTAATTGAAAATCAACTTACTTCTCATCACAGTTCTAACAGATCTTATAAGAGTTAAAAGCTGCTGTTTCATGCCAGGTGCTTCCCCAAATCCTGCTGTCTGATTTGTACCCCAACCAACTGAAAAATGAAAATAACTAATTTGTTGACATTCATTTTGGTAATCGAGCTTGCAATCTAGCAAAATAAGCTAGATCTATTACTGGATATACTGCAACGTGTATAGGCTAATTAAGACTTATTGTGTCATTCAGCGAAATTGATTGATATAATTAGTCTCCCTTACTTTATCAATTAAAATTTTATATTATTCAAAATTTTGTTTGATTGTTTCTCAAATAAAAATGTATATCAGTATATTGTAATTAACTGCTGAAAATACACTGTGAAATTAATAGGCGACGCATTCCTATAGGTATAAAACTTGTAACACTGCTCAGACTAACATTCCTTTTGTCGATTTGTCGAACATATCCTAGAAGCTCACCTCCCTTGAAATATAAGATAAGCAACGACTATATCAGGGTTAGGGTATATAATACATACATATACAAGTTATATTGCAAGGGAGGCGTGCTCCTTTTAGATCTGGGTGGTGTTTTTCGTTTTTAGGCCTGAAACGCCTTAGGCCATTCATTTTTATTCAGGAATATTTATTAAAAAGACAGCTGAAGTACACAGTAGAATAAGTAAACGCATTCTCGATACATACTCTTTGATAGGAAACGTTCTTCGTTCAATACAGCCATTGCATTCACAACTAATAAGCAAGCTTCTAAGAGACTGTACAATCCGAACGCCATCTTGCCTCGTATAAATATGATGACGTCTGCCACTGTTAGGAACAGGGGAACCAACAAATTAAAACACAAGCACAGGGAGACCGAAGTTTATAACTTCCAAGGAGGATAGGAATATGATTGGTCGAGGTCCTAATACAGATTTTTAATTAATAGTCTTAAAGTGGACCTATCACTTTTTAGGAGTTCACATTTATGGAAAGAGCTTTGATCGTTTACAAAACTTAGATACCTTTTGTCCATTTTTGAGTCACAGACACGTTACGTGATGGAAATTATTTATAATGTCATAGCAGGGGCCTGTCTAAAAGCACAGACTATGGTATAAGTAATAATTGTACATGATCTTCAGAATTACCAGATAATGTGCCAGATAAGCTACAAATTCGGTTCATTGGTTCATGGCATATGAACGTCTAGGTATTCATCCCATATTTCTGTATGTTTAATTGACACTTTCTTGCAAAAAGCCAAATCATCAAGATACCAAGCAGTAAAACTGACTGATGCCGATTACGCCGATGACCTAGCTATAATG
>WUAR02585245.1:0-11713 GCA_015164055.2 Chrysaora achlyos | reverse complement strand
AATAAAGGCCTGGGACAAGGCCTGTCACCAGGTTAAAAATTTAAAAGTTCAAGATGCACACCAATGGACAAAAGGCAACTATGAACCAAATTTAAAGCTAATCTGACACTTGATTCCAAAGATATGGTACAATTATTAATGATACCATGGTCTGAGCCTTTGAGTAGGTTCCTGCTACGACGTCATCAATATTTCCTTCACGTATCCATAACTCAAAAACGACAAAAGGTATTGAAGTTTTGTAAACGTTATTATGACTTGCTATCAAAGCTCTTTCCATAAATGCGAACTCTCAAAAAGTGATAGGTCCACTTCAACTGCGGGCCAAAAAGGCCTGTTAATAATACACCACTTACAGATAATACCCATCCTACAGATACAGGACAATCGAGAGAAAGTTAGACGAACCAAAGAACAGTATATCATTGGTTTGGCTAATACTCTTGCAAACCACGGTATGAACAGAACCACCGATCGTTAACCCTTCCACATCCCTTCTTTGCCATCACCCACCTACACCACCCATCATATTTATATATGTTTTTTATTCCTTTGTCTTATCATCCCTATGATTCTATTTGTTTATATTTTTGTTGTCTACCCGCACCTTCTATTTGTTATTTTATCCATATTTTATTAGTTCCCCACAGTTACTTTTCCTGCATACAAACTTTATTTTATTCCCCCATACCCCCTTTTCACACCCCATTTACACTTCTCTTCATTTTACACTTTTGTCATACCCTATATTCACATCCCCTTTCCACATTTCTCTCTCTTCTCGTAACCTCTCTCAAGCACACAGCACGTCATTACAGCACCACATAGTCGATACATCATTTCAAAATTTCAAAATTTATCTTGGTATTTAATATTAATTCACTCTACGGTGAGAAATATTATTGCTCGTAATATTTTGCTTTATTTCTCGCATCGTCTCCTACCTGTATCGTTTTTTGGTATTCCTGTTCAATAAGTTTTCCAAAGTTTTTTGTACTCCGTTACACAGTAGGTATTGGTGTCTCTACCTCTCAAGTCTCTAAATAGTAGAAGGCTTAGACAGTCAGAAAAAACCCTTGTAATCAAAGCATGGCCAGGGAGAAAAGTCGAGTCCTAACGTATCGAAAAGCACGAAGCTCTCGACGCATATTTGATTAATTAACAGAAAACTTACCACAATAACAAGGGATAACAGGATTAAGAACTGCGTAGCCAATGAACTGATTGCCCCTACGTTTTTCAAAGAACTTCAAAACCCTTAGTCATTAGCCGCGGTAAAGTCCCTTACAAATTTACAAACTTTTCATCACGATAGAATAAAAACCAAGAAAGCTAGGAGTAGAACAATTTACATTTAGATCAAATTTTGGGTGTTGAATCCGAATCTGAGGTCAAAATAATGTTTAGAAAGGATGTTCAAATATTTCCATAACGAGGTCGTTAGTTGAAGTGGTGTTGACAAAAATACGTAGAAACACCTAATATAAAAGAACCCAAGAAATGCTTCTAACGTTTGTAAATTTAAAGTTCAGCAAACTATTATCGATCACTTTTAAACCCTTGATAACATTGGAGACTTAACTAGCTCACTAGCTCCTTTTTTAACTTTTTTAATTGTTATTTCATCTTGTTGTTTCTGGCTTTTACATTGGCAATATCGTATTTAACTTTATGTTTTCCTTATTTTAACGCCCAAGCTAGATTCCCTGCAAGCTCTTCACAGGCCTAGCATTTTTCATAGTGGACCTTGATCTCCCAGAAAGGTGACAATTTCCAATTTTACAAGGGGTATATTCTGAAACTATTTTTTGCATGCTTTTATGTGTGTCCCTCACCCTCTACTTTCAAAACAGACTGTTGAATCAATTTTTCTACCGAATTCATGGGATATTGAATTATAAGATTTTAAAGCGTAATAAGTACTTACAAAGCAAGTTGTCTTCTCCAATGAAGAAAGGATTCCTTTTCGGCATGTTCAAGCTGTCCAGGAGTGGTACTTGAATCCCAAAATGGCCTGCAAACATGAAGAAGCGTACGATTAAATGATGATTTGAAAAAGTACTACAAATTGAATAGGATGTCATTGAAACGCCTGGTGTTGCTCATTGGGATGTATGGCATATTACTGTACGCCGGAACTTAAGAATTCAGACCACTTCCTACATATATAGTATATATATCATTTGCAAGCACTTGACCTGGGCATTTCAAATCTGCAATAAAATTAGGGGTAGGGGTACAATTCAATGACCGTACACAAGCCTTGTACCATCAACTTATGCCGTGAAATTCTAACACTGACCCTAAACCTATCCATTCCTGAAACCCTACTAAAAACGCTACCAAAACCCTTACCCTACACAATATTTTATTCGGATCTGGAATGCCCAGGTCAAGTGCTTTCAAATGAAATACATTACATATAAGTAGGATGTGGTCCAAATTCTTAAGTTCTGCCGATCCTTACAGAAGCAGACACAGATGATGAGAAGACAAAAATAACAGGTTTTGAGTTCCAGTCTAGTTATCTTAAACAGATCTGGGAAAGATTTAGAAGCCTATCCTAGGGGGAAGTTCAGGAAGAAGTCCCCCAACCCTATAAGATTGCTTAATATGTGACTTTTGCATGACTTGTAGTCTCCCTTCTCTTTATATACACTTATCATCATCAATTGTTATAATGCATTACATACAGCATAAATATATAAATTAATCAAGAGAGGCACATGCGGCAAAAGTTAATAAATGGACATAACTGGAATAAGAGACATAGCTCTTCCTCAGTAGTTGAGTATAAATATATGTATGGCAGCAGAGAAAGAAAGTTAAACGAAACTAATCAACTTAGTTAAATGAAACAAGAACATAAAAAAGGAAGATTATTAAAGGGCCTGTGACATGAAAAATTAATTTGATTTAAATATGTTGAAATATGCATTATGACATTTTAATTTGATTGGACAAAAATCAAAGATGTGTGTACATCCAGGCATAGATATACCAGGCTAGGGTTATCAGGCACAAGTCAGGTGACTAAGACAACTTGGAGAGCATGTACTTGAAGGTCATGGTCAAGAAATTAAAAGAGAAAAGAGGAATTAAAAAAAAGGCTCACCTTCTTGGGATAGTTAAAAACTCTTTGTTACTTTCTTGATATTGCAGGACAAGATCTAGTTCTTCATCAGTCAAGATGCCAGGAATATGGGCTCCAGTTACTATTGTTGTTGAATTAACTTTTTCTAAAAGTAAGTCAACAGAGGTATTATTCAAAGATATTTGAGAGAAGGTATTGAAGCATTTGTGTAACACAGAAAATGAAAAGAAAATTTAGCTGGTTGGTTGACTGAAGTAATATAAGGCAATGATTTTTTTTATTGGCAGCTTTTCCTCAGATTGACATATTTTTAAAGAAGTGGAAATTAAAAACAAACAACATGATGAAAGTTATTGAAAGGCAGAGGGTCTAAGAGAAAACCCAGTTGAATTTCCGTTGCATTTTGATTACCAAGCAAAAAGCACTTAATGGAGGCTTCATTTGCCATTCTATGCCAGAATTAATAATTGTGGCTACCAAAGGTTTATGAGGGGGGGGGCATTTGGCTTACACAGGTTGCAGGCTTAGACTTGTTTTGGTATTTTTCGAGTTGTGGGAACCATGTTAAAACTTGGAGGATTTCAGGTTTTCAGATCACCCAGGTCAAGGTTTACGCTGTTTTTCTAGCCTTTGCTTCACCAAAGCACAGCAAGCATAGCATGCGGGTTTTTGGGTTTTTTGCTATTCTTTATCTCAAATTTTTGGATTTTGGTACACCCAATGATCCTTGCACAGTAAACATTTGTTACATTTTTTGTTTTGTGCATTTTGTTGCAACAGGCAAAAATATTTCAACAATAATATAGAAATCATTACCTGCTGTGAATTCTCTATCAGCCAGTTCAGCTGTGCTCATGAATTCATTCAGTGCTGTTTCATCAGTTATTGATTTCAAATCTGGTTTGCTGGGATTAGAAACCTCAGTGGTATGTCTCTAAAAATCAAATGACAGTTTCAATACCAAATAGTTCAAACTCAAACTTGAAATCTTTTTTCAGCATCTAATTAATTACAGGTTGCATTATATTAGTTATTTACAATACAATCATTAGTTATAAGATGTAAGTTACAAAAAAGAAACAGAAACATATACATTAATTAGCTGATGGACTCATGGAAAAACTCAATACAGAGCTATCAAAGCCATGTGCCCAAATTTGATGGAATTGAAGACATCAATTCTACTAAATTTATTATGTTTGAATATTTACTGTAAGAATCAGCAATCAGCATAATCAAAATTTTTGTGCACAAAAAACTGCAGAATGGGGGACGAGCGCTTTGAGCTGAGAACCCTGCTTAGGTTTCACAAGTTTGTATTTTGGGTGCTGAAAATATTTTTATTGGATTTAATGGAATCAAACTTGTGTGCTTGAAAATACAACCAAAAGGTGCTAGAGTAATAGTGTAAATACCATCAGAAGGGCATGAATTGGCACACACATATAGACAATAATGCAAGCAATTGATTGCACGCAAGAGGCAGATATTTGCTCAATTTCTGCCCTTTTTAGAATGGTTTTCATTATCCAAAAAATTTTAGATTTTATTTTCCTGGAAGCGAAGCAATATTGATTGTCTTCTTATACAGCTCTTCTTTATTCAGCATATTGAAATGTGTAATAATTGGTCATAAGGTAGAGGAGTGGGGTGGAAAAACTTTTTGAACATGATCTGGTGCTAAGTGTGCGCTTGGAAAGTTTCCATATTTCTTGATCTTGAGCTTGAGTGTGATAATCAGTCAACCTACTATCCAGATGGTGGAGTAAACCAAAAAAACAGGAATGTGAATCACATGCATGAGATAAATCATCCATTTGGTTCACCACACACATGGTATTTCCTCATGACGAAGACTGAAATACATGCACTGCTGGCAAGCAAAATTCAGCTTGACATATGGCATTTCATCTACACTATTAGGAAGAC
This sequence comes from Chrysaora achlyos, assembly GCA_015164055.2. NCBI lineage: Eukaryota > Metazoa > Cnidaria > Scyphozoa > Semaeostomeae > Pelagiidae > Chrysaora > Chrysaora achlyos. Next base: position 6,690 of record WUAR02585245.1, on the reverse strand, counting down.
TAGGCACCTGTCAGGGCCCACAGACCCAGCACATCTACAATCCTCAGCAACACTGCTTAGAGTCAAATTTGTAAAAGTGGACCTATCGCTTTTTGGGAGTCTGCATTTACGGAAAGAGCTTTGATAGTAAGGAAGGATGATGTTTACAAAATTTCAATATCTTTCGTCATTTTTGAGTTATGGTCATGCGAAGGAAATTTTTGATGATGTCATAGAAGGGACCTGTCTAAAGGCATAGACAGTGATCAATAATTTCCTTCATATGGCCCTATCTCAAAAACGACAAAAGATATTGGAGTTTTGTAAACTTCACCCTTACTTACTATCAAAGCTCTTCATAGAAATGCAAACTCCCATCAAGTGATAGGCCCACTGCAAGCACAACTTATTCTTTTAGGCTCTTTCCCCTTGCCCTAATTAAATGTTTTTAAAATGGTTTGAGTGTATTTTTGCTCTTCCTAGCTCTGGAAAAAAATAAACACAGCATTGCACAGGGGGAGGGGGTAGGAAATTTGGCAATGTCCTAGAAGTGCACCTCCCTTTCAATGTAACTAACCATACCCCTTGAAATATAACGAACATTAACCCTAACCCTACTAACCCTAACCCTACTAATGCTAACCCTACTAAACCTAGCCCTAACCCTATCCCTACCAACCCTTTCCCTGACCCTAACCCTAATATAGCCGTTGACAACATTTCAAGGGAGGTGCACTTCTAGGATAGTGCCGGAAATTCTAGGTGATTTTTAAAGTAATTAAGATTTAGACTCTTTTTGAGGTATGTCAAAAGGATTGCATGTTTAAGCAAAGTAAGCTCATGTCTAAACAAACCAATTAAGTGCAGATACTGATAGCTGCTAAAAAAATCCTTAAAGAATGCTTCAGCTTACTTTGGATAATTTATATGTTCATTGTTGATAGGCACATATATTTGCTATTTTTGCAATATCTGGGTTTATGCGCTAGACACAGAGGGGCCACTGAATAGCCTAGAGCTAATCTAAGCAGTTCAATCCCAGTCCTTCCTCTTAATATGAGCACATCACGTGTTTTCTTTATGCCTTTGCCTGGATTTACAAGGGGGCTGGCATTTTCTATCATCACTCTTCTGCAACATGCTTGGACAGAGGCTCAACTCAAAAACCTCACACCGAGGGTCAGGGTTGTGCGTGCTAACCACTCTTCCATCCCCGCAGGCAAACATATACCCTTAGCATGGAGAAAAACATGTGGTTTAACAATTTTGTGGTCAAAGGGCGAATACAAATATAAAAAAGTCGTTCTCAAATGAAAATAAAGGGCCTAGAATTCAAAATGGTCTGAGGAATTTTTGCTCGGACAGGTCAGAACATGTTAGTCCAGTGCAGCAAAAATACTTACCACAGTGTTATTAAACCCTCTGTCAACCTTTTTGTTCCGCAGCAAAGCATTGCCCAGACTTGTTTTGTTTTTCTTTCCCATTTCTGAATTTTTTTGCCTTCCTCGCTTCACTTTTTCAAAATGGCATATTAAGAGACGAGAGCGAGGTGGACTAGCCTCGTTTGTGATTTCTAAATCATAAGTGGTCAGGTGCTGTCAGGTGGTCAGTGGTCAGGGTGGTCGTTGGTCTTAATTGTATAAAAACCTTTTAGCTTTTTCCTCGTATATGATATATATCTATCTATCTTTGGTTATTACGCAAAGGTTCAAGTTTGATAAAGGTTGGCTACAAGAAAGAGTTGCAAGACGGTGCCCATGTTGTACTGTATCTTACCAGGCAATTGCACTTTTGTTATTTTGTTGACCCTCATGCTTGTCCGCTATTTATCTGAGATAGGGATATAAATTTGAATCCTATCTAGGACAAAGAGTTTAAAAAGGGGGTTATTTTTAGAAAACTAGTCAGAGATTCCAAGGGTACCAAATTTAGTTGCTGAATTATCTAACAAGAAGGTAAAAATTAAAATATGATTTCAACACACTGTGCAGCAGAATGTTTACTTTCAATTTAGATCACTCAATATCAAGTAACTCCTGCAATATCAGATAGAGAGATAAATGTAGTTATTATATAAAATTTATTGTTTTTGAAAACATATGAAATTCAGTTCCTGTTTAACAGATTCCTTCATCTTTCTTATCAACTTGTTGATGTCGTCAGGGACAGCATCATCAGTGTTAAGTTTGCAATTTACTACAAAACCACTATTTCAAAAATTTCAGAAGTTTAGGAAAAGACATAGGCGTAGGGGAAGATGAAATTTAGGGGGGCTGCCCAATTAAAATCCATTGCTTAATAGAATTTTGCCTGACTCTAGGATGATTTTCTGACCGAATATGACCGATTTTTGCAAATTTTTCCAACGTTGGGGGGCTATAGAAAATCTACGGAAAAGGGGGCTGATATTTTCCTAGAGAGTCAGAGAAAGGGAGGGTAATTTTAAAAGTTCTGTCAGAGATAGGGGGTATTATGTAAATTCTATGGAAGAGCATGAGGTACACCAGATAGTAGGAGTGCCGGTGGCGTCTTCCCAGCCTGTCAATTTTTCTTTCATTTATGCATGTCCGTCATCCAACTAATTATGAAGTAAAATAACATATTAAGTAAGAAAGGATCGATAAACTAATAGCAGCAATTTAATTGAACCATTGCTATTTGTGAAAGAATTCAAGGGTTGTTGATTTCTAACTTCTACTGGTACAGCGTCCCATAATCGAGGAATAATCGAGCTGCACTCTGGAAGAATGAAGAATGGGAACTTGTATGTGTCAGCTCCACAATAAGATGTTAAAGAGTTGCTTGGCTTCTGGTATGATTTACAGTAGCTATGTATATATTTATAGAGTCGCTTGTTCGCACTTCTCTTCGATATCCACATGGCCGTTTAGAACCTTTTTAGTAAACGTTGCCTTTGCTTTCCCTTTCTCTGCCAAACGTTTTTCACCTGAATCCATTAGTGAGAATGGCCAAGTGGTTAGCGAGTCGGACTGGCAATCTATAGGTTGTGGGCTGGATTCCCATCCAGGTCAGAACTGCCATGAAAGACTAAAAAGAGTCGCCAGTTCTCTGTAATTCTAGGCAAACGGCAAAAAGAATCACGAGGTTGGGTCACATTGAGGGGAAGGACTGGGGTCGCACTGCTTAGATAAGCCTTTTGCTTTTCAGTGGTCCCATTGTGCGGAGCACCCATACCTTGCGCAGATAGCAAGCATATGTGCTTATCAATCCTATTAATCCAATCATTGACAATAGCCCTTGGGCTATTCTTTTGTAGTTATCTTCTAGTTTTCCGCTGTACTATATATAAAAAATTCATTTGCTTATTTTTTTAACCCATTCTGGTTCGTTTCTATTAACTTTCAGTTCGATTGTATTAGCTTTTAGCAAAAACTTGAGCTACTTTGTAGCCAACTTAGTGTCATTTCAATTTTTGACACATTCTTGGACGTAAAAGGATCCCCGACTTTACTTAAATCTACTTAAATACTTAACTTGGGTCCTAGCAAGTGATTTTTTGCATCTTTTCTCGATATTTCAGAGACAGCTTTTCATATTTCTTGTGAGAAGATTAGAGTACGATCTGCTGTTGTGTAGATACACTGCACATGGTCACTCAAGGACAGGGTTGGCACCAGAACTTTTGGAAATTTTGTTCAAATATTTATCCGAGAATTACCTCCGACAGGATTGCTATACCCCCTAACCCTAGCCTTCATACCCCTGTTCCAGGGTAACTTCATTTGAAGTGCTCTTGGAATTTGTATGTGTTATTTACTTGGCTATGTTTCTTGGATATTCCAGAAGTGCTGCAGCAACGCAACATTGCTAGTAAGAAACAGCTTTCCAGCTGTTATTCGTAAACTGTTACAATTGTATATATTTAATTATTTCTTTTCTAACAAATTCTTTTCTAATGTCTTTTCCATTCAGTATAAATATTGTTGTTATGTAAAATATAGTCAATTCAATTCAGTTATCATATCAAATTGCACCTAGTTTCTCTCTGTCTGGCTACGTGTTCTTTGCATGCTTAATAAGACAAAAAAGACTATGACAAATGGTTAGTTAGTTGACCTCAACAACGTTCCTAAAGTTCCTCCATTGTTTGTTTGTTTATATTTGTTTTCGCACACTGCAAGTCTGCACAAACCTTGTGCAAAATGTTGGCTATTTATATGCAACATGGTAATTTTTTCTTTCATCTCGTCCATTTCATTTAAACGTTCATTATAGTAGTTTTGTCAGCCCTCTTCTTTTAAACTTTTATTCCATTTTTTGACTGTTCGATTCTTCTTGATGTTGAACCGCACAACTTGCCTGTGCCGTAGTGATGATCCGTTATCGTCCATTTTGACTCAGACAGTTTTGACTAAGGATTTCTCTCAGTCACAACACTTCTACGTCACTGTGGGCATGCTTTGATCGCGTCTTGTACAGAAAAAAAAAACTGCAAAATGGCAACTTTGGGGGCTAAAAAGGTTGCAAGTAGCTAATTCTTAGCCAAATAACTTAGATATTTGGAATCAGCGCAAAATGTTACACCAGAAAACGTAAAAAAGACCTAGGGTTAGGTATTGACCTTACAAGCACTTTAATCCCTTTTTGGATATATATCTTCTCAGTCATTTAGGCTTAATCTATTGCCTGCTATAATCGATGTATTGTTATGTTCTTGTTATGTGTAGTAGTGGTACTTTAAGTTAAATAGTTGCTGTAATTTAGCTAACCAGCTACTATATTACCAAATGAAAATAAAGTATTAAAAATAAAGTATTTTTTGATGCTTCTTTTCATGACGAAAAAAAATTTTCGTGGGGGAAAGTTCCCTGTTATTCAGAGAATAATGAAAAATTCAGATTCAAATTTATTCAAATCAAAATACTAAATCAGAAGATGACCTCGAAAGAAGCAAACCAAATAGGATTTATCTATTTTTAGTAAGGCCAGTAAGGAGCAAGTATATTCACATTTATTTGTTATTGTGGAGGTCAAATTACAGATAGAATTGTATAACAAAATGTGGTAACGATTTTTATGTAAAACGCAGCTGGATGTGATTTTGAATATGAATATAGATCTCGTGAGACTATCAATAAGCTACAGAGACTCCTCTCATATCTGGAGTTGCCTGACACGAAATATAAAAGGCATGGCTATGAAGTATGTACAATGGTAAAGCAAATCTAAACAAGAGTAGAAAATACTTAAATTCAGTGGACTTTATGGGTCGAAAGTAATTACATATCCGATGTACTTATTTTTAGCTAAAAGGCTTAATATTTTTTGCAATTCAAGGTAAATAACACATTTCAATTGTGTAATGTAGGATTATTAAAATAGAAATAATCAAATGAAATTGTACGTAAATATGTATGTTGGTATGTAAACCTTGGTGGGCTTTATGAAAACTGACACAAAGGGAAATTGGAAGAGTAACTTAAGAATGGCAATGCTTAAAAAGTTGTTATGTAATATAATTTCTATGTATGTACAGCACAAAATCGATTTTTTGAATTATTTATTCAGTTGCAATACCAGCTGTATCAACAAGCCTCATTCTGTATTGTATTTATTTTGTTTCTGTATATTTAACTAAATATTTATATTCAAATAAACTATAAACTGTTCTAAAAAAACTACTATTAGCATACAGTGTAAACATTTATAGTTAAAGAAAGGAAAGAAGATTTATCTCAAAATAGATTCGCATTCAAAATGATTAAAGGACACATCGATATTGAAATATTCTTCAAACTGAACGGCAATGTGACAAGAAAACATATCAAAAAAAATTCTCAGGGAGTTGTTAACGAATGGAATGCCCTTCCAGCGTCCATCTTGGACTAACGTCAGATCTAGATTTCGAGAAGGCATGCGATATACACGACACATGAGGGGGGGGGGACTTGACAGTTCAAGATGACGCTATGCACGTTATGCAAGCCAATCACAACAGATTGCAATATCAGATTTACAGTTTATTAGTGAGATTTTTTTCAGGGCTACATAGACTTTTTGCTTTTCATAACCTCAATTATTTATATTATAGCCTATTATTATTATTATTATTATATATTGCTTTTATATTCAGATTCCTGCTTAGATGCAAACGATGAATGTCAAACAATATACTCAAAATATTGAATACATTTCAATCAATTTTTTGATTTCGTAACATTTCAGCCCTTTCGTAAAGATTTGTTCCTATTATATTAAATTACTTTATGATATATTATATATTCTCATGTATTAAACGGTTTTTTAGGTCTGTAACTAAGATAGTTGGTATCATGTTGGTATGAATAAGCAAGCTACGTATAAACTATTAATGGTATAAACTAATTTAGACTTATTTCAATAAATTTAAAGCTCTTTTGAAATGATGCCTGCTTATACTGTACGCTGTGATGCAATAATGGTGCAATGCAATACGTTTTCAGAAAGATTTGATTGCAAAATATGTTGTGCAACATATTTTATTTAAGAACTCTGGACTCTCCTTTAATTTAGTCGTTTTAACTAGCTTTTCATTTTATCTAATTAATGCCTGTTTTTCCTACCAGCGTCCAGTTGCGCGCAGCTGCAATTTACGGAACCTTACGATGCAGGCACAAAGCCCAAATCGAACCTAGTAAGCAATGGGGTGAAACCCACGGCCCCTGTGCAGGAGGATATTTATGATATGACATACGAGGATCAAATTGCAGC
>WUAR02585244.1:11621-22173 GCA_015164055.2 Chrysaora achlyos | reverse complement strand
ATGCTCTCATATTAACAAATTCGTTTTGTGGCCTAAATGTCTGTCTGTAAAAAAGGGCGCAATTAATGGATTCACGCATGTCTCAGGCTTCGTTTTCTCAGGCATTGCATTTTGATTCTGTGATACATCTCGTCGGTTCTTTTTCTTGTAGATGTATTCACCCAGATTTCAGAGTCTAATGGTTTGCTGAATATATCGCAGTTTGGAAATTATTTAAAGGAACTACTACTTGTAAGCTTCAAACAACTATAATACGGAATACATAATTAATTTCAAAAAATGTGCATCTACCCCTATAAATTTGTAGTCTATTCTTTACTGGTACTTGCTTCATCTGCACAAATTTCTCGACTTAAACACAGTGTCTGTTTTTATTGGCTTTCTCTTCTAAATTCACAAAGAAATTTTTTCCTTACGCGATTAATCAAAGGTGGACTGTTTTTGTTATCAATTTCTCAATTGTTCATCTATTTGTTGTTTGTTTGCTTGTAGAGATTCACTATATGTGTAATTCACTATATGTGTAATGTTATTTTTATTATTTTTAAAAGCTACCTGCTGCCGTTGGAGAAGAACCTAATTTTGCATACGGAGATGAAACGTTGAAAGGTTTCTGTAAGCCAATAGGTGTAAGTTTGTTCAGTCTCTATTGTTGACCTTGTGTTTCTCATAAAACCACGCCGAGTTTTTTATTTTTCCGGGCTGGGATTATTGTGGAAATTAATGCTTTTGGATAAGACAAAGTAAATTAAATGCAAGGTGCGTTAATGTAGCTTACCTTGGTTTTCTTAACTCTATGAAATTGTTTGAAACATTTTGTAATATAATTAAACCAAGACATAAAGACAGAGATTTAACCATTCATCTACTTATTAGTGATGAAGTGATCCTCAAAATGATTTTTGAATTTTTGCACCTAGACCTGTGGCCGCGTGTAACTTTAAACAATTTGATTTGATTTCTTCTGAGACGATCACGATTGAACAACAAAACATTTGTTCCACTTCCTTCTGAATGCATCTTTTTAAGATAATAAATGTAGGACAGAGGTTTAGCTACTACCGGGAATAGAGCAATACTACCTAATGTTTTATGTGAAACTTATTATCAGAGTCAAATACAGTAGTAATACAAATTTTTAATGGTTATTTGGGGTTACCCAAATACTCTGGCGAAGGAGATCAGGATAAACACCTTTAGAAAATTGTGATTAATAATGAAAATATATCCCGTTAACAATTGCTGTTGTTGTTGTTGTTGTTGTTCTGTTGTTTAAATTAGACAATGATTCTTTGTGACTTTTCCAGGCACTCGATGAGAATAATACAAAGTTGGACCAGTTTCTACAGTCATTTATGGTAGAGAAAACGTCTGGCGTTCTTTTTTGGTTGCATATGCTGCACAAGCTTATTAAAAGCTCCCCTGGTATGCAAACAATAGTTGTGATACTTCTGATCGATGAGATATGATATAATTTCTTAGAAGCACTTCAAAATGTTATTGACAATACCTCTTCCACCAAATCAGATGAAAGGGTGAACAAGTAGCTTTGTTGTCAGTTGAAACTGATCTGCCATTCAATCTAAATTGGAAAAAGAAACTACTGTCCAGGTTTAATTTTACTACCTATTGTCAAAAAAACAAGTTCCCTCGCTTACAATTCTTGTATGTTTCTAGGTTAGATTTGATTTGTTGTCATGTGACTTAAAGTGCTTACAAGGTCAAAACCTAACCCTATGTTTTTTGTACGTTTTCTGGTGTAAAATGTTGCGCTGATTCCAAATATCTAATTTATTTGGCTAAGAATTAGCTACTCGCACCTTTTTTTAGCCCCAAAGTTGCCATTTTGCAGTTTTTTTCGAGTGCAACACTCAATGAAAGCATGCCCCCAGTGACGTAGTAATGTTGTGATTGGGAGCAATGTCTGGAGTGCCTGAGTCACAATGGACGGTAACGGATCATTACTATGGCACAGGCAAGCGGTCAGAAAATCGAATAAAATTTTGAAAGAAGAGGGCTGATATAACTTATTTGTACAGAATGTTGATCACAGCAAGATTGGAAAACCAGCCTGAACAGAATTTTGCAACAACTAAGTGAAGGCATTGGCCTAGATTACAGCATGGTATAGGAAGGCAGCGCAGCTCAATATGGTTTATTTATGCTGATAGTCAAAGTTAAGACTGGTAAGTACCACTTATGGAGTGAGAATTTTTTGCCAAATTTAGTACAATAACAATCCAAGTAGACATCCAAGCTATAAATCTCACCAGTAGAAATTGAAAAATTCTCTAGACTGCTTTTGGCTGCTTGTCTAAACTGACTGAGGATCTTGTTTCATGAGAAGTTCGATATTCTCTTGGTAAATTTGGGCGGAAATATTCACAATTTTAGCAAATGTCCTTACATGTTTATTTGATATATAACATTGACAAATTCTACATAAATTGACAGAAATCATTTTTGATCTTAGACCATATGGCTTCAAAAGAATTTGGTGTTGCTCGATTCGGTGTTTCTGTCCAGCCGGCAAGAAGAACTGATTCCTGAAAATGAATACAAATATGTTTCTATTGTTTTAGCTTGGCCTGCAAGATAATCTTATGTATGGTTTTAACTGTATCACAATAAATAGTCCAGATATGTTGGGCCATGCTGTATTTTGCAATCCATAGCAATTATTTTCATCAAATTTTCTCTTCTTTTTTGTTGTTGTTTTGAGAGCTCAAATGCGGTAATTGGACTCCAGATTTTGGACAGGTCGGAAGTAAATCCAACGAACAGGCAAATTAATGTAGGCTAGATAGTTAAAAAAGAGTTAAAGAACGAGAGAGATATAATAAAAAGGGAACAAGCTTTTTAGTTCCCTTTTCAAACGAGTGATTCTAGGTGAACTGTAAACTGAATAGGACAGCCGTTCGCCAGCCATGGCAACTGCAATTAATTTTTTTTGTCTCGGCCAAAGTTTGATTGAAGAAAACAAGATATTGGCACGAAATAGAAGACTTTTAACAACGTCAATGTGTATAACTTCTAAATCTATAACTTCTAAGTCTATACTAGCTATAACTTCAATATTTATCATTTAAAAGAAAAAAACTTTTCCACCTTACAAAGTACACCTTGCAAGCACTTTAATGACGCCATCCAGCTTTCAACAAAGTTATTTCAAATTTCAAATGCATAGATGAGATGATAAATCAATGTGCACGACTTGTAGAAGAAAACATACCATGTTCCATTTATTATACATCTTGGAGGTGTAGCAGTTGAATATTACAATTTTTTGCGCATGCACTGTAAAATCATTATTTCCACTTTTCTGCTCCATCCTCTAGAAGTAAACTTGTTTCTATTTTCTTGTTGGAGAATTGATGGACTTATTTTCATTTCCATCTTTTAGTGGAACATAGTATTCAATGCAAAGCATGTGGACGAAAGCCATTTAGTGGTTTAAGGTAGTAAACATTTGAAAATTGCCCTTTTCTATTTGTTCATCCACACAAAGTAACAAAATTCTCTTGATTATTTTCATAATTATGCATTACGTTCTAGTTGCATGAAGTCTAGTTATCTATTTTTACGCATCAAATAACCTCTATTTACAAGTTCAGTAGCATTCTTTACCATCGATACATCAATACGAACTAAAAAATTTGAATTGTAGCAGCTAACGCTTAATCTGTTTTTAATCATTTTATTGAATAGGTCTATCAATTTGTTTATCGCAGGTACAAATGTCTTGACTGCTACAGCTATCAGCTGTGTCAGGTAAGCTGTCCTTTTGCCTGTCTTAAACTGCTGTTTCAATTTTTTCTATTGATCCAATCGTGAAATTAGAGAATGGGAGAAAAAGAATATGCAACGAGAGGCCATAGGCACATTTCATATTTTATCAAGTTGTGACTTTGTTTGTACTTTGACATGAGCCAAACATCGGGTTTATCACTGGACACAAATTCTGGACGTTGATTGACTAACTCAAAAATATAAACAAACGACATTGATGAATAGAATGAAAGCCAAAAGTTGCCTATTTTCAATGATTGAAGAGGACGAACTACAAGATAATATCAAGATTTTATAACTTCAGTTATCTTGCTTCTCATTTTAGTTTGCAGGCTTTTTTCGGAAATATTTATAGTGCTATTAAACCCAAAATGTTTTATGTCATGTATCACATCTTCAAAATGTTAATAATCATCCAATCTATCAAATATTCAAAATCTCATCATTTACCCCACTTAAGTTTCGTTTTAAAACCCCATATTTTGGGGAAAACGCGTAGCGAGGAGTATGGGTCGAATCTAGCCTACAACGTACCTCCCTGAACGAAAAATTCGTGAGAGGCGAGGGACACGCATGTTACTATGTGTTAGATTGGAACCATTTTTGAGGAGAATGTCTGATAAAATTTTAACTGGAGTGACACAGAAACACGTTCAGTAAGCATTACGAGTAACAACAGTGCTGATGAGACGGAAGATGACTATGAGCCATTGATGGGTTAGTGCTAGGTCGAGAAAATCCCCATCTTAATGTCCATGAAGGTGTGTGGGACGGCAAACTAAAGCCCTACCAAGATGAACCACTAGCGGATGAGCAGTGGATGGCACGTTTTAAGAGAAGAAGGCAGCAACGTGCTGAGGAAGACGTAAGAGTGCCGCGTCGCCTTCGAGAGGATGAATCGGAGCAGATTTGTTGTTTAAGATTCGTTTAATGCCTGCATAGTAGGCCATGTAAATACTAAAATGCTGGTAAGTAACAGTATGATCAATCCTTACAACTTCTAAAGCCTCTGAGATTTAGCTTTCATGTTTACAAATTGTTGTACTGTTATATAGAAATGTACTTAAGAGCCGAGGGTCTCAACAACATAGACATACTAGACATGCAACTAATCTTAATAATTCTCAAAGAAACCAATATATATCACATCATTGCCTTCTGATTTTGGAAATGATGTGAACATGTTTCACATTTTCTTTTATAGGTGTCAATCTGGAAACTGCAAAGTAGAGCTCCTAGTAAACTAAAAGGAATGTTACTGCTATTTGGAAATTAAGGACTCTTGACTCAGCACTCAATAATGAGAATGTTTTAAATGAAGTTGGTGGCACTCCAGGATGTATAACTTTACATCCTGGTTTCAAACCAATCTGCCTTGATGCATGGGTTCTACGTTTTTCAGCGGATAAGTTCGAGACTATAGTCAATACGCACTATTGCAAAATACGTGACAGTGACCATGCGTAAGTGTACAGTATTATTTTCTCTTGAAGATTTGGTTTGATTTGCACTTCCCATATTTGGCTTACAACGTCCACAAAGCTATTCTTCACCTGGGAGGATTTGAAATTTGATAAATAGTTATTTGCAGCCAAATATTTCCCGAAATTGCTATTTGCCTAGCAGGATTGATAAATATTCATTGATTTTCGTCCACAGATTTCTACAAGCTGTTGCTTATAGAGATTGTTTCCTCACCAATGTAATTCAAAAATGGTAAAGAGAATCAAAACTATCAGCTGGATACAATTGTAGTTAACATCAATTTTCAACATAGGATCTAAAAGAGAACCATCAGAAAATAAATAGTGTGCTTATTATTATGGCATTGGAAACCAGTCGTCTTCAAGCAGTCACGTACTTGGTACATCTTTCATAATTAGACATCATTGAACCATTTTTTCATTGGATAGTGCAGACAATGACACAATCAATTCTTTTTTACCCTCTTGCCCCGCTTAAAGCGCATGCGCATCTTCAGGATAAGAGTCATTATAAACGATCATTAGTTCTTCATCCTACTGCTGTTCAGTTGGGTCGTTTTCGTCTGCTCCGCTAAGAACATCGTCGTTTAAATCTTCCAAATGTTTGATGCTCTCATTAACCTCTTAAATTATTATGGTACAAGTGCCAAATGGTAAAATGGTTAGTATCTAGAAAAATTTCAATATGTGCACCTCCCATTCATTTTGAATCCACAACAGCTAGAAGAGATAAATAGAAATCGCTGTGAATGTATTCATTGGGAGGTGTTGTTTAAAGTACCTCTTTGGTGACCATTGGTTTTCAGCACTGATGCTTTTTAATGGATTTAGTACTGCTTTGCTTGACCAAAAACGCTGTCATGGGTGCTGATGTCTTTGCTACCAATTCTCTTCTGCTGCTGCCCAGGTTACCCTCAATCAATGCCTGCTCAATTGTGTCATAGAAATGATGTGCATATTCTAAAACAGATTATTGCAAATATGAAATGCAGCACTTTTGTAACCCAGGCTTGCATTATTCAGCAGTAGTGTGTGGTGTAGCAAGGGGGAGTAATGTTTTAGCCAATCAGTAGCTTTGTTAATAGTGGGCCATTAGCCAATCAAAGCACTTGGAAGACAATAGAATTGTGTCTCAAAGCTGGTCATGGCAGCCATTGAGCAGCCAAGCTGTGAGAAATGGCTCTGCCAATTCCGGTTTTTTGCAAGCGGAACTTTAACCTTGCAAACCCAAACAAAACTTTTTACACAGAAGAAGATTTACTCTAAATATCTACCGCGCGCATTTTCGAATTTTTCACTCCACTGATACTGGAGCAATAGCTGGCTAAAAACAGACAAATTTCCTCCCATGCCCGTCTGTTTTAAGCGTTTTGGTCAACTGTTTGGCTCATGGAGATTTTTTTAGAGAATTACAGTTGTTGTAATTTTGAACTTGCTAATAGCTATTATAGAGCTTTCCCACTAAATCTAGGTTGTACAGAAGTATTGCTAAAATATGCCTAAGAGGAAGGACAAAAAAAAGATTAGGCAGATCACGAGGCAGCAAGAATTGAAAAATGTTTATATTATTTTTAATTCTGTGTTTGGTAGACTAAGTTGAAAACGTTTTCTGTAGGTCAGTGCTTCATCGGGTATGAATATATGAAATTCTACATAAAATGTTCTAAAAAAGCTATTTTAAGTAAGGGCATTTGTTGATTATTTATAACTACAGAGTTTGATAAAATAGCTTTTCCTTACCTACAATGGATTTCAAGTAATATGAAATCAATCATCTTTGATGCATGATGCAAGTGATGCAAGTGATTTGCAACAGAATGAAAACCCTCAATGCTACGTTTTTGAGCCACATGAGACGCTTGTTTGATGCTGCTGATGTTTCCTGGTTTCTGTTATAAAACTTTCGTCAAAAAATGATAAAATCAAGGAAGCAAATCACCAGTCACCTTGCGATGTTCTCTTGGTGTGGTTTTGTTGTTGGTGGCCTGGCCCTAGAATGGTCGCCAGCAGCTGGTTCCTGCTGGGCCGTCACAGGAGTTTGGATTGTTGGAACCACCACAACTTCAAGGTCGTCTCTCTTTAAGGTAACCTTATTCTCGCCTCCATATCCAGGTAAGAAAACTTTCGGTCCCTCAAAGTCTTCCGCCTTCAAGTGTTCAGAACAGATCAGGAAGTCCTCGTCTTGTCCTAGCAAAATCGACCTGCAACTTTGTGGAATTTTATGCAGAAAGATTCCCTTTTGGTTGCAGTCTTTTTTGTTTGCATCGTTACATCCGTGAACAACAAGCAATCAGACATTTTAGTTTCTTGTCCAGAAAAATAACAGCTGCTAGCTGGTACTCTAAATAAAAATCTGGCTTTTCTCTTCCGGCATCTACGTCATCAATTGTGCCCAATCCTGCGCTATACTTATTTCAGAATCAAGACGGTGAGGGTACTTTGCAACCTCGGGGTACAATTTTCTATAAGGTGCCACAAAGTTTGGGTCTACTAGCACTTTAAGAGGAGCTTATAATGCTATAGGTGTCTCAGCTAGAAAGTTTTGGTAACGATAGGTATTGTTCAAGATTAGCAATATTATGCCAGGGATGGCGTTGAGTAACTACCCGGTAGTGATTGTAGTGTAAATTTTCTATTTAATACATGAAGCGTTTCTGAAACGAAATGTCATTACTTACTGTCATTACTTCATCAATTCAAAGATCAAAACTTAATTCTCTGCTTTTTAATGTAATTTCGTTGTTGTAAAATTTATTGTCTTCTCTTCTCTAACTCCATATTATAATTGTTTGCTAGGATTGTTTTTGGAGAGAAAGAGTATCCGGATCTCACACTAATGCACATGATATGCGAGAATACAGTACAGGGGTAGGAATTTAACCTCGATATTATCTCACTGGATTTAGCTATCTGTTTTGTTTTTGTTGAAACTCACTCCCTTTGAAATAAAATTGAAGCGTACAAAAGCATCCTTCAATAAAAGCCTCAGAACCTGATTGATTAACACAAATATGAGTAATAAAATCTCGTATGTGAATTAATTAATCTAATAAATATCTTGCACCAATTTTCATGATTTTTTTTATTTCATCAATCATGTTCCTTATTTGATTTCATTGGTATTTTCTCTTTATTTTCTAATCCGCTCAGCTTACTGTTATAAATATATTTAAATTTTGATAATTTGTTTTCACATAAATAAATAGTTAACTGGGATCTTATCACAGGAATATCAAAGTGGCACGAAAGCTCGATTTTTTAGTTAATATATTAATTGATGATATATGTATATAATTTTTATAGGTGTTCATAATTTCTAGATGCAATTTGTATATTCAAATGGATACTGTTTTGAATTTGAATTTAAATTTGAAATTGTCTCCCCTTACCATCTTTGGGAGGGTCTGTAAAATGGAGTTCATTGAATTTGCCTGCTGTCCAGGTCTGTTATTCTCATTCGGTAGATTCTGTAGTAATTATTTCTAGGTTCAAGATGTTAGCAGCTGTTGGGCATCCTTTGTTCTCGATTTTTATCATTTTAAACCCAGGAATTAGTTATTCGTAATGACTTTTTTAATCAGTGAAAATTACAGAAAACTTCATTCTCAAGGCTGATTTGAATTATTCAAATCCACTATGAAAAAATATGAATTGGAATACAGTGTTAAAACCTGGAAAGGTAGTCAAATATATATTTGCTTGTTATTTCCCCATATAATTTAGCTAATCTATCATGAATTGGGTGTAATACTCCGTAGTGTATTTGAGTGTTATTCGAGTAGATTGGACTGTTTTATTGCTTGTGAAATGTGTTTTTGTAATGCTGATCATTACTAGGGCGTCCTAATCCGCTATAAACGAAATTTTGAATCAACAGATCTGTTTATATAACTAATAACTTGAAACTCTTTGTAAGTGTATGTTGTATGGTAGGTATTCAAGGTTAAAAAGTTTCTAGAGAAAATATCGCATTTTCGTGTTGTTTTACAGAATAGAGGAGAAAAGGGAACATCAGTCAAAAAGAAGTTCTTATGCTCTCCCTCAAGGAGAGATTATAAACTACCAGACTATCCAAAGGACCCGGAGCCAAGCAAAACATTGGACATGAGCAACATAGTGTAAGTTAACCAAAATATCATTTTTTATTTAACAAATCATCAAATCTATTTTGCTGGGAATAGTCTCTTTTACGTTTTCGGAAAGAAGGTTGCATCTTCAGAAGCGAGTACAAATTAATAAATAGTTCTCCAGTCTGTTGTTCCAGGAATGTTTTTCTTTAAGTGATAAGAGCTTAAGCTGCTTGAATATTCCATTTATTTTTTATCAGCTATGTCCTATCTATCTAGCTATATAGTTATATCCTAATTGAAATTTTGCAAACATACAACGGGTTTTAACGGACCAGATTCTACCACCGCTAATCAAAGCCCTACGCTTTCTCGATTGACGAAAGGGGATTTGTGCCATGCAAGTGCGTCAATTTTTTCAATCAATAGTGCGTCAATATATTCGTTATCGACTGCTTCTACCATTCAAAGTAGCAACAAGCTTTCACATACAATAGAAAATGTTGGATGATAGTTAAACATGTCAACTTTTCAATTGAGTTTGCAATTTGTCGAAAGAGCAAAATTCCATCCACTTTTCATGTTTACACTCTCCAAATTTTAGCAATTTAGCTTATTGAATCGAATTAAGTTATTCTAAATGCTCTTATTTTCGTAGCAAACACTTCAGACTTTTAAACATTACCCCCCAGTTCTGAATCTACTGCAAATGAAGCTCTATTCTGAGATCTTTTCATCTGAATTCAGTCCCCAGTTGCACTTGAACTGACCCACCTTGACCGGGATCAGATCCCAAACTGGCTCGTTACACTCATTTTAACTTTTACACGGGACGTCGGACCCGATCCCATTTGGATCCGTTTTCCGTAACCAGATGGGACCGCTGATGAAAGTGATCCCATTAGGATCCGATCCCATTATGGTCTCGTGTAAACAGTTGGCATTGGATCAGAACTGGTACAAATGGAAGAGGTTATTACGATAATCGTGCAAAATGTAATACCAGCATGAAACTTGGTATACATGGGCAGTTTGATACGCTGAAAAGAATAGGACGAGGACACAAGCTGAAAATTCCCCCTTGTGCTTTTTTAGCACTGGGGTAATAGGTTCCACGCCTCTATAAAGAAAACTGTAATCATTTTGCTGCAAATTTTGATACTAGCTCGAAACTTGTTAGATATGGGCAATTTGATACACTGAGACAAATCA